>JADBHU010000765.1:0-17032 GCA_017140155.1 Fusarium devonianum
CTGTCATCCACCCACCCTCTTGTCACTGATTATACCTCTTTAAGTTGGCCCGGCCTCGCCTGTTTCAGCGAGGTTAAACTAGGCCTTGTTCTCTGACAAGTTTCTGACGCCTCTTGTCCTTCTTCTCATTTCTCTCACACCTCCAATCCTGACTCCATCATCCTGGCCGTTTGCATCGACAGGTCGCCTTACCCAGCCAGTACAACTTTCAATTGCGTCGCCGTCTCTCGTTTTTCTCCTGATCCCGCGACCGTGTCTCCTTTTCCTGTTTGTTTGTCACCATCACAACTCGTTGATCCATCGACCATTGCTCCCCGCGCGCCCGAGCCCGAGCCCGCGTGAGATAATAGCGACCCTGAAACCCACGATCGCCCCGACCGAGTCTACGCGTCCCAGTTAGTTGCCGGTTTTCTTCGTCCAGCAGCATCGGCATTCATCGGTCGTCGATTCCTTTCGACGAGCATCGTCCTCACCTCCTCAATTTCTTTCCGCGGCTCCCCGTTGGGGTCGACCACAGTTGCCCACCGTGGCTACCCGACTCGCATCCCGCACGTCGCTCCTCGGAGCTGACGACGGCTTTGGCTATGGCGGTCACCAATACAACCAAGCCTACGCAGATGGCGAGTTCGCTCCGAGTACCGTTCCTCAGCCTATTCCTCAGCCTGCTGCTTTCGCTCAGCCATCTTTTACCGACAATGCGGCAATAGATCCTGCCCACAACCAGGGCTATGCTTACCGAGAAGGCCTCACCCCCTCTGTTCCCGCTCAGAGCACACACAATGGCAAGATTGGCTTCCTCAAGAGTCGATGGCCCGCCGCCTTCATGGCCGCTTCGCTCCTCCAGGCCATTCTCTGCATTTGCTTCGAAGCGTATGTCATCTGCCGCTGTAATTCCAGTTTGCCTATTCCAGTCCCTGTCGCTGACCCTTATCTCCAGCTACGTCTTTGGCAAGTTCCAGTTCAACCTCGGCCCCAAGATCGACATGCCAAAGGTCCAGTCTCAGTCCAAGACAATCCCTACATTTCTTACTCTTTTCATCTTCGGATTCCTCTACACTCTGGTTATTGTTTGGGATGCTCTCCGCCAGAAGAACACCATTCAGGTCATTGGTGTCTGCTTCTCTAACCTCGCTCTCATGGTCTACACTGCCATCCAGGTCGACCAGATCGAAGAGGCTTTCAAGATTCTCGGGGAGAATGGCGCCCTCGAGGTGGGTGTCGCTTGGCAAGAGCTCTGGGGTGATGTCAAGCCTTATCTGGTTGCTATTCCTGCCATCATCGCTCTGGCAACTGTTGCCATGGTCTTCGTAGCCTGGAAGCTCTACCAGCAATATGCCTGGGATATTCTCAAGAATATCGGCGCCGATTATCGCATGAAGAAGCGATTCCTTCACTATCAGGTACCTCATCCTTGGAATCCTCTCCTAGCCAAATCTCTCACCTCGACATGACCTAACACGGTTCAGATTTACATCGCTTTGCTCAAGTTCGATTTCTTCTTCTTCCTGGGCTTCATCGTCCAGTTTGTCGTCGTCGTCGCAGAGAAGAATGACCCCGAATTCGCATTGACTATTGCCACCATTCCTATCACCATCATAATCCTGCTTGCCGCCGCGTTCTTCACACGCAGGGAGAACAAGCCTGGCATGGTCTGTGTCATCATTCTCTACCTCGGCGGTCTCAGTTACTTCCTCTTCAAACTGGTCCGAATCTACCAGCCGGGACACAAGAACTCGTATGAGGCCGTTCGCAGGTCGTTGACTGCCTTTGCCGTCATCACCATTCTCCTAATTCTCCTCACCATCGCCAACGCCATCGTGTGCATGCACAACTTTGGCCGGGGTCTCAAGCCGCACCTGCATGCCTTGACCATGAAGCGCAAGGTTGAGGAGAAGCCTGTCTCCATCAGCATGCAGGATGTCAAGCCTCAGATTCCCAACCGGATGACTATTGATTAAGCGGCCACGAACCGGGCATTTCCTCCAGAGGAGTAAAAGTGCTTAGAGGCACCATTGTACAAAGGTACAAAGACACGAATTTACGAAGGATACAAAATTTTCCCTTAAAAGGCACCGGTCAGACAGGGCAGGCTCGGGACGGACGGTGACCCCCATGGAGAGGCGCGAATAGAAGGCGAACAGATGATATCCCCTGGTTGTGTCCGACATTTCCCTTTGGTCCACCACTTATTTTGTTGAATCTCGGTTTCTTATGTAAAGACCCAATCATACTCGGCGTCGACATCTTCACTATTTACAATGAGTGATCTGGGCGTTATTTTCTTTGTTATTTTTATCTGTATGTTCTTTTCTTGCCGGCTCTCTAGGGATGTTCGTTGTAAAGTTGGTTCTAGGGGAGAGACCTCACGAAGGATTGGGTGGAATTTGGAAGTTGAATACGGGCTAATTGGAAATGGTCAAGACGACCAAATAAATGCTCTGTTACTCAGGCTGACCATCAAGACACGACGGTCCCAATAGTCAATGTATGAAACTCAGGACGTCAGTTGATTGCTTTGACAACCCCCTTGATGTGTCAACTTTGTGGAACCTGAAATAATGTACGACGATAGAGGTACATCTTGGATCTTGTATCTTTTACATAGCGTGTTCGATTCGTCGAAAGCCTGTTAGTATTTCCCAAAGTCGCAGTTAGACTCCCGCTATCTATTGCAATGCCAGAGACGGAATTAAACGCCCAAAGCGCGGGTGGTTTCATTACGCAAAACTATGTGAGCCAATAAACGCCAAGTTCGCCTAAAATGCCATAAAACGACAGCAGAACCAGGCCAACAGCTACGGGCGCAACAAGTTGAAAGTGAACACATAAACGCTCAAACATACTATAGCCTGATCTTGATGGCATCCTTGAGATGACCCTCAGTCGGGCAGTAAGGACACTTGTACCGCGCAGCCTTTGTGATGTTGTGCAGAGACTCGCGACAAATGACGTGACCGCATGATAGCATCATGGGCGGGTTGTCCTGTGTTGTCTGCTCCTTGCTGACGGGGCAGACAAAGATGGGGTGGTAGATCATCGACTCTGGCAGCGGCGTCTCGAAGGCAAGCTCGTTTTCGGTCGTCCACTCGGTCTTCTTCTCCCTCATGTAGGTTGTGTATTTGATGAGGCGCGGGAGGGCAATGGAGCCAGCCGTGACGGCTACGTAGAGCGGTGACTCGGCAGAGAGACCCAGCAACGAGCAGAACTCTCGTGTGAAGGACATGGCGACGTCCTCGAATGCCGAGTCGATCTCGAAGATGTGGTTGTATGGCGAGGCGGCAAGGTTGGGCGCGTACACCATGGCGCAGCAGAGCTGCTGGATTTCCCGCAGGTGGCGGGTCTGGAAGCGCGCAAAGTGCTGGCGAGCGTAGGCGAGGGCGCCGAGAGGGCCGTTGCGCCCGGCGTCGTCGGGGAGGCCGTTGACCGAGTGTCCTTTGAAAAGCCACACGAACTGCAGCTTGCTGAGCTCGAACTCGAGGGTGCTGCCCTTTGCCTCGAGCTGGGGGCTGTTTGTGCGTGCCCATTCGATAGCCGGCACGAGATTGTGGTCCTTGAGCTGTGAGAGGATGCTGTACATCTCTGAAAATTTGCTCTGCAGGTGCTCCGAATGCAAACTCCGAATGTCATCCTCGGGGTCGTCGTCGTTGTCCATGTCGTCATCGCCGTCTTCGTCTGTCTGCCGAGGTGAATGTGACTCACGCTGGGGAGGGTGGTCGCGAGCTTCGTCGAGGAAAGTCGAGGCCACGGAGAACTGTCCTTCGCGGAGAAGGTGCATGGCTATCGCTCGGTTGATCAGGCCTGGATAGTCAGCCATGGCGTCGGTCTCCATGGGAAGCTCTCGGTGAGGCAGCGCCTTGGTCGGTCAGTGTGAGATTTTTCCGACATTTGGCAGCAGCAATAACTAACCTTGTCTAAAGCCTTTCCAAATGCCTTCTGTGCCTTTGTGACTTCTTTGAGGTCTTGCGTTATGGCTTCGAAGCGAGCTTTGACCGGATTTTGCAGCGTCATCATGGCCATGCCGATCCGATTCGCGTCTGGTTCTGTCAAGATGTTAGACGATTCTGGGCATGATATTGCAGAATACCGACCTCCAGCAACCTGCTCCCGCGCCGCGGTGAGCAAATCTATAACCTGGTCTACATCCTCGATTGCGGCGTTGAGATTGGACTTTCTCATACGAGCCAGCTCGACCATGAGCGGCGCAAACGGTGAGACGTGATCGTTGTCCGCTCCCGCCATGATTATCGCTTGGTGGGGTTCCACCAGTCGTTGCAAAGATAGATCGAGTTTGGCGGCGAAAGACTCAAAGTAGAGAACCCAAGCGGACGGTGCAGCTCGGCAGAGGTTTCAAAGCTTGGGGACTGCAGAGTAGAGGGAGAAATGGCGCTGCGATGGCTGATGGCCGATGTCGTCTGAGGTCCGAGTGACCGGCCGGAGCTAGCTTTCATGATGGCGCCGAACCGCTGTTGTTATCGATAGGACGAAGTGCGGGGATATGCATATAAGGGGAGGGAAGCTGCATGACCCGAAACCTGAGCCAATCAGAATTAAGTAGCAGTTGCTTTCCCCTGTTAAGCCAGCTAGTTAGTACCTACAGAACCTACAGCGTTGGTCCGTAATTGACTCCTTCATCTTAGAAAACTATCAAGGCTTCTTGTCATCAGCAAGGTCAGACAATCCTCTACTCACAGCCTGCAGTTATGCTCTAAACTCACCGCTCGAACTAAAAATCACCTATGAGCAACCCCCGGCTTCCACGCCAGGTTTCACAGTTCAAGTTCACGTGGTGGGACCTTGGAATTAGGTAGCCCCGCAGGCTCCAGCTACAGTGCATGGCCGGGCTGGCAGCTAATTAAGGTGCCCCGAGCTAGCGCAAGGCCCTCCCTCCCCAAGCTATTGCATCACATGCAGGCCCTGAGCCCGAACACCAACAGAAAGCCACCTCAAGAGTCCCTGGAGCGGCCTTGGAGACGACCAGCTGCTCGCCTCTCTCCTCGATTAACCGCGCAACCTGCGGGTGGAGATGTAGCTCGATATCCCCATCAATTCAACATCCACGGGTCAATGAGTCCGCCATGGCTTTCCGAGTTCCAGATTCTCGACTCCGGCTAGACGAGGAGTTCCCCTCGGGCGTCACCGCCAAAGGGGCAACCCAGCAACTTGCGCGGGCAAATCCCCCAGATGGCGCGCTGCCTCCAGTAGAAACAGGTCCTCACTACGAGCATGACAAGACAGCCGAGACTTCTCCCTTGCCCTTGCAGCCAGCAGTGCAGCGAAAGCGCATAGTCTTTGCGGATCCTTTTGCTTCCAGGTTAGTTCACGTTCTCTCCATCCTGCCAGGAGGCCGAAGGTACTGACTGATGCTTCCCTGACCAGATACCTCGAAGATGATCTCAACGTCGTCGTCGTCGAACGCCGTGGCGTATTGCCGGGTTACGAGTCCTATCTGGTCGAACAATGGGCATGCTCTAGGAAATGCCCCACGCTTGTTATTGTCACTTACACTGGAGACCTACAACATTCGGTCGCCGTCACTGTTCTCGAGGTTCCAGCAGACAAGAGTTTGTGGCCGCCCAAGCTGCGCGCATACTTCAAAGCGATCCAAGATTCCCACGCCAGGCCGAAGGAGACGGATCTGGGTGAGCTCATGGTCACGAACCTGAGCAGCTTCCCGTCAGCCCTGACCGTCATCTCCATCCCCGAAGGCGATATCCGAAAGTACCGCACATCTTTCATCATCAACGAAGACTTGAAACGACTGGGCTGCTCGGGGCGGTCAGGCATGACCCTTTCCGACCCAACTGGGGCGACCCAGAAGAAATTTCTACAATTGTACAAAACCAGCGACCGAGTCCCTGTGACCCAGGCGGTTGTAGAGCTCGTCAAGCTATGCCAGGTCGCTCTGTACATGTTCAATAAATTAGGCCACGAATTCATCGATGGTTTGCTCTGCGACCAGACCGAGGTAGCGATCAACAACTGGTGGATCGAGATTGGTGCTGAGCACTACAACTTTGAGCCCACCGATGGCATTCTAGGCCCTAGTACCGTGTCCGCCTTGCTGGGCATGTTCATGGGTGCGAGGAATCGCCTTCATTGGTATGGCGCGCCTGTGTCGAAAGACGTCTTCGACCTCGAGAATACCAAGCGTGGCATTGGCCATTTCCAAAAATCGCAGAAACTCGACAAGACTCGAAGATTGGATCGACAAACGCTCCTCAAGCTCTACAATGCATCCGCCAAGGCGGCTGCTGGTGAAAGCTGGGGAGTGCAGAGAGCAGTCAAGTCAACAGTTACAGAAATTGGAGGCAAAAGGGGTGAGCTAGTTATGGGCATGGTGTCAGGTAAGGACAAGGGAGGATTGGCCGACATCGAGACCCTTGATATCGACAGGTTCGCCAGTCTAGCATACGGCGAACGACCAAAGTGGCTATGGCATGGCAAGCCTCGAAGAACACAAGCGGAACTGCCAGAGCATAGTCCAGAAATGAGCAATGCGGTGCCGTGGAAGGATGATGATGCCAACGCAAATCCGAAGCGAGTCTATTCAGCGCCCGCGGAGAACGAGGCAGAAGTGAAGCGGTTTGATGACTCCCCTGGCATATATTCTGCTTACCCCCCTGGCTCCGCAATAAGTATCGCCGAGGGCTCTGGCGATAGAGACGCGTTGCGAAAGAACATGTTCAAGAGTGTTGCTGGCAAAATGAGCGACGCCAGATCCGGGTTTGGGCGTATCAAAGACGCTGTGGGAGGAGGGTTACGAGGCCACAACACTCGACCTTCACTTTCGACAAGAGATGACTTTGCGGAGATGGCACAGGGAAACTCGAACCATCTAGTCAATTCAGCAACGGCCGCCAGTGCGGCGCCTATGCCAGGCGTGGGCAGGGCCTTTACCTGGAAGAACAAGCCGGAAGAGTACCTGGCCGCGATCAGACGAGGAGAGTCGGATGTAGTCCCTGGTCTTCCACAAACCTCGCATTTTGCCTCAACCTCGACAGTCGACTTCAAGCCAGCCTCTGCGCCTGCCTGCGAGAACGACAAGCGTGAGCAGGAGGGGGACTTGTTCGACCTTGGAGCCGAAGTACGCAAAGATGTCCTCTCGAAAGCGCCCTCTGCTGTTGGGTCTCTGGTAGACGAGCAAGATCTTCAAGGACCTCTTTTGGAGGCAGAACTCAAAGATAAGCCTTTACTCATAGGGCTCTCCCGACGACACAGCACCCAAGTACTTGACCTTCGGGCGGATCGAATACTCAATGAGAACCGCTGGCCGCGGCGGATGTCTTTTGGCGACGCCGAAGAAGCTGTTTTGGCCTGGGAGGACATTCTTGGCGTCACGGATGCTGCAGGCGACCTTGCGAGCTTGGAGGCATTCAAGGATCTTGCCCAGTACTTTGGCCGGCAAATGGATGAGATCAAGAGTGGGATTGGGCCCTGGGTAACAGAGAAACTCAAGGCCGTTGAACTCCTCGACGATCGATATGCGAAGGATAAGGACGAGCTGCACGCCCTTTACTACCAGTTGAACGAGGCATGCCAGCGCATGCGTATCAGCTCTCACGAGCTCCTTGCTGAGGAGCGATCTCACCTCAACGAGGGCTTGAAGGAGATCGAGGTGCTTGTTGCGCGCCTCGAGTATGAGATCGATGCGCTCTTGCAGAAGGTCGTGGATGTTGAAGACGGCATTGTGACGTTTGAGAGACAGGTGGAGGATATGGAGAAGCGAGCCGATGATCTCAAAATTCAGCTCGAGACTGAGGGTTGGCTGCATTGGCTCTTCAGGACAGCCACGGGTATCGGTACGGGTCCCGACATTACGCGGTCGGCGCAATGATTCAGATTTCGTATGTTTCTTATCTGGGGTTCATTTCGTAATTGCCTTTCGGTATGGAGTTTTGGGACACCAGAATCTTAGCATAGTCCACTCATGGGAGGCGTTGGTGTTTACAGTGGGCGCGATGCGACATATAAAGAGTTTGTAGAGGTGTTCTTTTTTATCGGGATCACACCACGAATCCATATGCAAACAAGCAACTTATAATACAACGACACCTTCGTAGTCGGTGACCCGCCTTCGGTTCATGATGCAAGTGCCCGATATCCCATACACAAGCATCCATCCATCCGTACAAGGTTTCCATTACATACTCGTACAAAGCCAAGCTCTTTGTTCCCGTCCCTCCCCCGATCGCTATGCACACGTTCGTTCCGGGGAAAGATAACAGAGGGGGGTTGTCGCGTGCTCGGTCTGGCGTTTAGAGCATGCCGCCCTGCTGAGCACCGCCGAGCGCCTGGCCCTGCTGCTGCATGATCTCGCTGACCTTCATCGAGGTGTCGAGGAACTTTGCGGTGCAGCGGTCGAGGCAGACGGACTCGCCCTTGTTGAGCTCGCCCTCGCGGTAGTCGCTGGGGATGCACTTCTTCTGGCACGCTTGCTGGAGTCTGTCCCCAAAGTCAGCATTCCACTGCTCTTCTTTCCGCGCCGTACCACTTGTTTCGATTCCACCAAGCCGTTGGACAAAGGGGGGAGGAGTTTACCGGTTGTAGGTGTCGGCCATCATGCGCATCTCGCTCTCCACGGCAGCAATCTTCTGCTCCGAGGTAGGCTGAGGACGACCCATTCCGAGAAAGTTCATTTTGGCGGTGTTTATTTGGGTGGTTATGCGTTTGAGGTGTAGGTTGTATTGACGGTTTTGGTGGAGATGCGATAGTTGAAAGCTCGATACGTTGGGCGGTTTCGGCTTCCGTGATGCTGTCTGTACTCCAGGGAAATTTTCCGCTTATCGCGGATCAATTGATTACGTGAGATGGCTTATCGCCGCTTCCTGACGCAACTTGACCTACCCTGTAGCTGGGACTGTTTTTTACCTTGATTTGCAATTCGAACGTAAGCTTGAGCGCATTGGCATTGCATTGATATATGCGATGCATTGCAGTCCTGTTGTTGTGCTACTGTTCATTATCATCCTGGCAGAGATCTTGTTATATTGTGCATGCCATGATGCGAATTCGAAGATGTTATCAACCCTATACGAGAAGTTCATAAACCAACACCGTCAGCGAACAACGTTGTCTCTGGTATGGATCTTTAGGCTTTGGACATATCGAGTCACTTAAAATCGATCGGATGCAACAGAAATACATTCTGATCATCAGGTGCCACCACTGAGTATTGGGACCTTCAAGGCCTGTTATACCGGCAAAGTAAGAGACCATGTGCCAAGTGCATACATAGTACCGATGATATAAGTATTTAGAATTATTTAATGTAACGCACAGCCCTCTGGCTACAGGCTTTAGTTCTTAAACGTAATGGTCTTGGACCTAACCCACTCATCGAGACCATGCGACGCGCCAAAGCGACCGTATCCGCTGGCCTTGGCTCCTCCGTGAGGGAGACCAGACTCATCGTGGACACTCATGCCATTGATGTGAACTGCTCCCGTCTCAATCTCCTTAGCGATGCGGAGACCCCTCCTGAGATCCGATGTGAAAACCGCCGAAGTCAGGCCATACTCGGTATCATTGGCTATCTTGATTGCCTCCTCCTCGGTCTCAATGGCAATGACAGACACCGTTGGGCCGAAGGACTCGGTTTGATAAATGTCCATGTCCGCTGTGACGTTGTTGATGACGATCGGCCTGAGGCGAGTTTCGCTGGCCTCCTCGACTTCCGGGTCTCCGTGGACCAGAGAGGCGCCCTTTGAGATGGCATCCTTGATGAGGTTCTTGTTCTTTTCGACGGGTGCTGAGGCGATAAGGGTGAGCGCGTCCCTCTCAGAAGAGAAGACCTGTTCGATGGTGGCAGAGAGCTTCTTTTCAAACTCATCCTTGACGTTCTTGTGCACCAAGATCCTCTCGGTCGACATGCAAACCTGGCCGGCATACATGAATGAGCCGAGGGTACATTGAAGCGCAGCAAGATCAAGGTCTGCATCTTCCCACACAATAGCCGGGGCCTTGCCACCCAGCTCAAGGACCATGGGCTTCAACTGCTCGCCAGCAAGCTTGCCGATGATGCGGCCGACAGCGGTGCTGCCGGTGAAGTTAATCTTCCTCACGGCGGGGTTCTGGACCAGAGCCGTCGTGACCGAAGCGGCGTTGGATCGGTCATTGAAGATGACGTTCAAGACGCCATCGGGAAGACCTGCCTCCCTAAAGATGGACCCGATTGCCCACAATGTGCGGGGCGACAGCTCGCTGGCCTTGAACACGACGGTGTTACCGGCAGCGATGGGGAAGATGACGGCTCTTGAGCCCAGAATGTAGGGAGCGTTCCTGGACGTGTGAGCGGATGCATGGGATACACGAGACAGATAACGTACCATGGCGCAATGGCCAGAACAACGCCGTAAGGTTCCCGCAGGATGATGGCACTCGTGTCTGGGTCGGCAGTCGTAGGGACCGAGCCCTCGAGGGTACTGATCCGACCAGCGACCTCCTTGATGTGGTTGATGCCGGTCTGGATATCAAAGTCCGCCCAGGCAGCGTCACTGCCCGTCTCACTCATGGAGTACTCTCGCAGCTCCTCACGTCGCCTGCCCATGATCTCGGCGGCCTTGAGGAACACATCCCGACGGACGTTTGGTGTCGTCTTCCTCCATGTCTTGAAAGCCTCCGCGGCAGCATCTACTGCGGCAGTGGCGTCCTTGACGTCAGCGCTATGGTAGCGATGGACAACCTCGCCACTTGACGGCGAGACAATATCAACGGCTTGCCCTGATGTGCAGTCCTTTCCATTGATAAGCAAGGGGACGGTATACGTTTCTTGGTTGGACATTGTAAAGGAGAAGGTGTACTAGAAGATTATGTGGTAAACTAGACGTGCTGAGGCTGGTTCATGTAGCCAAGATCTCGAAAGGCCATCAATGGGCGAAGGCCCCCTTAAATAGGTGAACGGAGCCGGGCCAATACACCGCAGCTCAGCCCGCGCATTCTGTTGCCGGGGTCGTGTAGGAGAGAGGCCCCAACCCCGCAAGCGGGTAGGAGGAAGATTCGGATGGTAAGTGGTATTTGCTTTGAGTCGGGACGGGAGCGGGAAGTAAACTCGGTAAGTCCCCCAGACTTGGCGGGGAAGCTCTACTAGTGGCGTACATAATACACAGCCGTAGTAGACCTTTTGAGTACATCTATGATCTAAATCAGAAACGTTGCGACTCCAGTTGACACCTAGACCATTCTTTTTCGCGAAAAAAGCAAGCCGGATTGAGCGAAGCAAAGGAACGCAAAAAGAAGGGCTCGGTGTGAATTGGCAACAGCAGCACCTCGGCCCGTTTGGAGAAGCGGATACCTCTCCTACCTAGCAAGCAGCGATTCAAGGTACAGGATCGCCGTTGTTCCTTTGAGTCAGTAACCCGGCGGATCAGTTGAGAAATCTACCGATAGGTAGGGAACACCACAGGGCCATGCCTGTCAACATCCGATTTACGAATTCGCTGTTGGCACTTGTGTAGCAGGCATGGCCCGACTTGGGCAGATCGTTGCGACGAGCTATCACGGGCGTTGCATCGCCGTTGGGTCCAGAAACGGCTGGGAAATGGCGGTGGTGCGAATCCGTACGGTTTCTGGAGTCGGGAGTCGGGAGTCGGGAGTCAGCAACCAAAAGGGTCCAACGGCTCCGGCCAAACGCATCCGCCGCAAGTCAAATCAAATCGCATGGAGACTCACCGACGACTGGGGTCGATCCTGGAAGCGCAAAGTGGACCTCTGTCTTGAGCCGTGGAGAGTGCACCACTTGGCCTTGACGCGCAGGCGCAGGCTTCAGCATTCTTGTGACAGGGAGACGTGCATCGGCAGACCCTGGCATGACTGCGAGTTGGATGTGTAAGCGCGTCGCAAACTCTAGGCTGAGTATGGAAAGTGTCAGCCGACAGCGGAGTTGGAGCGCGGAGATTAGTCGAGAAGTGCATATGCATTGACACGAGGGCGAGTTGGGTATTTATTCTGGGGGGTTGCAATTCTTACCGACTAATAGATCCAGTCGTCGAGGGCCTCACCGACAGGTCTACCACTTCCAGGTTGTGAGAACTGGAAGCACCGGCGCCAACTAGAAGTTGCGTGTTGTCCGACAACTCTTTATCTCTGTGTTGCGACTAAAATTCCCCGCCGATCGACTGCGGATCGAGTGACTGTGAACAGGCAAGGCCGTGGTAGATTTGTTGCGCCAAAGCGGCTGAGTTGCTTAAGGATGGAGTATTGAAAGGCGAGAGTTTGGCATGCGGTAAGAATGACACTCGAGGTTGAAACAAACATTGAACAGGGTCTCGTTTTGTCTCAGAACTTGCAGTTCAATAATAATTCGGACCAACGACTTGCCTTTCCAGCGTCTTCAGGTTCCTCTGTGGTGGGGAAAACGCACGCGCAAAAGTGGTACTACTGCTGCTTGATCGCCTTGGCCTCGTTGTTGAACCTATGCGTTTTATCAAGTAAAAAAAAATGTGATATTGGTCCCTGGCATTTCTCGTTGTCTCTGACTGGAGGATAACTCCACTACGTCTTGTGGAAATCCGCGTTGTGCATTGTTTGGAGGGGAACGGCGTTAAGGGTCCCTTTTCTAAGAAAGCATTTCTTAGCAGGAAGGGTTGTCTTCTGAGAATAGTCAAGGTTTTTGATGCCTGGGAACCTCAGAACTCGTAGGTTTCCACTTCCTGCTTCTTCCCTCAAGTCATATTAGATGTCGATGCCAGTTAATAGTACCTTCCTTTAGTTGGTCAGGAGACCACCCCAGATTCCAGATTCGGAGGAACATCCGCCACGTGATCCAGCAGAGATGAGGTGGTCCCACCAATCAGAAGCCACAATGCCCGCTGTGGCACCTTTCGCAGCATTTTTTCGTTTCCCCCCGCCCCAAGGCGAAGTCGCGAGGAAGTCGCCTCAGAAGGTAAAGCTCGTTCAAAGGGTACCCTGGCAGTACACGGCTTGGGAAAGCATTTCTTCCATTTCTGTACCTTAGTAGGTAGTCGTTCTGGGCTGAGAAAAAAAGTTTCGATTATTGAGGCGCTAACTCAATTAGCCACCTGGAGCCACAGGCAGGAACTCAGTGCCGCCTCCTCCCACGCCCAGCAGCAGGCAATCTTTCTCCCTAACAAAAAAAAAAAAAGACCGCCAACTGCCAACCGCTCATCGGCGCCCCTCTCCTCCGTAGTCGGCCTTTGTCCGCGCGCCATTGTGTTTGCCAATACACACCGCACCGCGACTCCAACAGCGACACCGGCCGCCGAACGATTCCCCGCTGCTCTCCGATCCTCCGTGACCTCTGGCTCCGGGCCGCCTGCTTGGCGCACCGTTCTTTTCTCCCGGTCGCCGGGGCCTTGAGTGCTGAATGGACGGCTCGTCCATCATGGCCGCCGGTGGGGCGGCCTCGATGAGCCCGACCAGCCCCGTGAGCTCTCGCCACGGCCACGGGCACAGCAACGGCGCAAACAAGCGCAAGAGGAGCAGCATGACTGGGATCGAGAGTAGTCCAGGCAGCAACCTCGACGATCAGGATGCCGACAACGAGAAGAAGCGCCAGCCCGGCGTCAAGAGGGCGTGCAACGAGTGTCGCCAGCAAAAAGTGAGTCGACTGCTTGCCCCAAAACCCCAGAACCCCAGCCACGACCAACGACCGCGACCTCGAAGCGACCTATCCTACCATAAACTCCAAAGTAGGCTCTGATACTGACCAAAGCTCTCAATCGTGTTAGTTGCGCTGCGACGTCGTGCAGGATCCCTTCCAGAGTTGCTCCCGCTGCAACCGGCTCAAGCTGGCGTGCAAGATCGAGTCCAACTTCAAGCGTGTAGGCAAGCGCTCCAAGCATGCCGAGATGGAGAAGGAAATTGATCGCCTGCGTCGCAACCTGTCGCGCGCAAAGTCACAAGGCTTCGCCCCCGAGGGAGACGACGACGACACCAACTCTCCCATTGCGCCGAGCAACCCGACCTACACCCACACCCATACCCGGAACCCGTCATTGATGGGCTCGGACGAGGCCGTCTCGTCCCTCTTGCACCTCAAGCGAGGAGGCAACTACAATGTGCCTCGATATACACACGAGCTAGAGAACGTCCGTTTGACCGAGGACAACGTCAACAACCTCTTCAACGAGTTCTTCGCCTTCTATCACCACTTCCTGCCCTTCCTCAACCCGCAACAGGCCCCCGACCTCTACTTTCAGCAACATCCGCTGCTTTTCTGGTCCATTGTCTCGGTTGCAGCCCGACGGTTCAGCCCGCAGAATGTGCCCGACCTTCTCACTAACTTGTCAGGACCTCTTACGAGGCTCCTATGGTCGACAATTGGAGAGGTCCCGAGCAATTACTGCGTGGTCAAGGCCATGTGCCTACTGTGCAATTGGCCACTGCCGACAAGCACGACCTCGTCTGATCCTACACATATATTATGTGGTGTCATGATGAAGACGGCAACTGGGATCGGCCTTCATCGTCCCAACCACATTCAAGACTTCTCCAGGGTATCGGTTGAGTTGAACAAGGAGCAGCTTAGTGATCGTGTGACAACATGGGCCGTATGCAACATCGTTGCGCAGTCCGTCGGAACCGGGTACGGCCAGCCGGCATCAACTCTGTATGACTGGACTTTGGCGCTTCGGCCCGGAGACGACAGCGCTTTCCAGCTTTCGCGGGAGCTTGAAGCTAGGCTGCAGATCGAAAGGTTCTGCGACAAGGTCTCCAAGGAGATGTACAGCAATGCCAGTGATTCACGCGGCGTTGCTGGTGATGAGCACCGTGCCATGCTGATGCGTGTCTATCGCCGAGATTATGCTGAACTACACGCCTCCATCATGTCTCAAGAATTGGGACCCATCACCAACCTGCATCTGCGAGCTGCGGGTCTTCATATGCGCCTGGCAGGATTCTTTGATTCGAGCAAGACCCCCGGTTACATAGACGATCTGATGGGCCTCTGGCGGGCGACCACCAGCTTCCTCGATGAGGTGCTCGAGGTTGATAAGGTGACGAGCCCTAGGGACTCGATTGGCGGTACCGTGCTCCATCACTGCAGTAACTACATCGGGCAGATGATGGTTGCCGCGGGCTTCGCTCTCCTCAAGCTCATGAGGTCGTTCTTCTCAAAGACTGTCGACTTCCAGCGAGGGCGGACCCTCTTTCACTCAACCATACAGGCCATCCGAGCCACGAGCGTTGTCAACAACGACCTGCAGTGGCGGCTGGCTGAGCTGATGGTGCAGATGTGGAACGGAGCCAGGCTTGACAATAACAACCACACGTTCAACCACAACGACGACTCACCCATCCAGATGGACGACAGCCTCCAACTCAAGGTGCGGTGCCGCCACAGCATGAGCCTGGTGTTTGACTCTGTCTGGCGATGGAGGGAAGACTTCCAGGCCCCGGGTCGAGGTACTATTGACGGTAAGTCATATATTTCTTTTCAAGTTTTGGATTCCTGCAATTGACTCTGTCGCGACGTGTCTTGTGCAATGCACATCTCGCTGCAAGATGCTAATGTTGACAGTAGCAGCCAAGCAACCAACCAATCCGGATTCGGCTAATGAGTCTTCAGCATCGTCGACACACCTAGAGAGCACAATGGTACCAACGCATAGCCTTCCGCCATCGAGCATGCTCAACTCCAACGGCGCGCTGACGCCTGGGGCTGCTGGGCTCGGGATTGCTTCATCGGCACCAAACAGCATCATGGGAGGCATAAGCTACGGCGACACAAACTACGACTTCTTCGACCCCCAGCACTGGATGTTGGATGGGCTTCTTGACTTTAACTACTCCTTTGTGCCGCCCCTGGAAGGCGCCTAGTATGCGGCACAACTTTGAGGCCTGGTATCAGCAACCGCGGTCACTGGCGCTCTGGACTGGACTACGTTACTGGTGAGACGTGAAATGCGAACCTCTTCCCCAGGTCGCGCTTCAACGCTGCAGCCGAGGCTATGTCTTGTGGTAGTCGACATCGTCAGCGCGTTCAGTGTGGCGGCTTGGCGATGTCGGGATACTCAACGGCATGAAGCTGCAAAGCGAACCCAGAATAGCTCTTTTTTTCTCTTTTGATTTCCTTGCCGCTCTTTGCATTGTGCTTATTGAGACTGTTCAGCGAGGGCCGTGCATCAGCCCTTATACAACGTTGTTTTGACTGGAAACGAGAACCTGCCTTTTATCAAGTGATGGATGGATGGATGGATGGATGGATGGATGGGTGTATGGAATGGACGTGCCAAAGATGGAAAATACGGAGTTTGTATGTGTATGCAGCATGACGGAATGCGAAAAACGTTTAATTACCTTGAACTCAGAACTGGCGTCATATCATGTTGATCCTGTCTCAAACTCCCAGGTTCCTTTGTCCGTCGCGTGGAACCTTTGCCCTGATCCCGCAGGACGAGGGCTCGTCCTGGTTTCTGCAGCCTTTGGAAATGAGAAAGAGGAACGAGCGACAAACGCTTGCAAATTCCCACGGCCTTTGGGGCAAAATGCCAGCGACGATAGGATGTACTCACTTACCTACGTCCCCGCTACAACCTGGAAGCGATGGCAGTAGGCAAATGGAAATGGATGCAGGGAAACGGGGACGCGGGGCCAACTCTTGGGCCGACGGAACGAGGGTGCGTACCCAGATACGAACCGGGAAAAGTATCGATACCTTGTTCCGAGTTTTTCTTTTTCCTTCTTGTTCCTTTTTGCAAGGTCGGCCAGCATCCCTCGGCACAAATAAAGTGCAAGGTTCCAGGGCACGCACCATCTTGCGAGCCAAACAAAGTCCACTTGCGGGAAACTCACGAGGCTTTGTTGAGCACAGTCCACGAGCGCGAGATGATGGATGTTTCATACAAATTCCTGCGACATGTTCTAGGGCCCAACATTTCAGCTCTTGCAGCTTGATGCCTTGGTCTGTGGGTGAGGTTTCGGCATTGCATACTTAACCCCATCCATCCACCATGAGCCCAGAAGAAACCCCCCCCTACCCCTGGCTCTTTCGGGGCGAGGGGAGATTGATGAGGATGTTTGCGGCCGCTGGATGCAGTTCAATGGTCGCAAGGCTGTGTGTAATCACTGGTCT
>JADBHU010000766.1:0-36069 GCA_017140155.1 Fusarium devonianum
AACCCAGCCCGGCGAGAAGGTGACGAGGACCATCACTTACACCGTCCCCATCGAGCCTTCTCACAATGCCACCGCCATCTACCCTCCCACTCACTCTACCTATGCGCCTCCCAAGCCTGTGCCCACTGGCGGTGCTCCTGGTAGCTACCCCAACGGCACGTACCCCTACCCTGGCGGCAAGGGACCCCACGGTGGAAAGGGCCTTGACGGCGAGAAGGACGGCCATGGTGGAAACGACGATGGCACCGACGGTCAGACGGGCGGCAACGGCAATGAGGGTGGCCACGGAGGCAACAGCGGTAACGGCGGCGATGTGCCCCCGGAGTCCGCAAGCCACCTTCCGTCGAGCCCCACTTCGGCGCCGGAGACCGTCCCCACAGGCGGCGCCGCGATGAACAGTGTCACCGGCATGCTCGCCATCGTTGGCTTTGCTGCCGCCTATCTCTTCTAATCCCCAAAACCACCCTCATTTCATCACCTGCATCTCATCAACCGAAGCAATCACGATCCTTACATGCAATATGAAAGCAATGCGTTTGGAAATTTATGATTTTCGCACAAGCGAACGGCGTTTATGGATTTGGGATACCCCTGCAGGCACCCGGGCCGAGCGAAGAGGGGCATTTATTATATGATGGAAACGCAAGATCTATTCTCATAGACCGCGACTTACATACTAATTTCACTCTAATACTAGCGATCATTCCTTTAGACTAGACTACTCTTAATTAATGCCTCGATTGAAAGTGGCTATTGAAAACAGAACTCCTTTTTTAAACCCATCGTGTGATCATGAACCATTGGTCAAAAGCTCTCATCGTCCAGGCTTGCATAGCGCTTCAAAGACCCAAGCCTGCGGAACATCTTGCTCACTCTCCTCCTCACACATGTAGCTCAGATAGAGTGCATATCGGAACAGAGCCTCCCTCAGCTCCTCTTCCGTGATATCACCTCTCCCGACGCCATTCTGCCACTCGTCAATGTCCAGCCTGTCCCCGTCCAAACGCCTCTCCACTGCCCACGAGTCCCCCCGCAGGCCCGCCCACAGGGCCATGAGGAAGCCCTCGTCGATCGGCAGGTTCTTGGGCACGCTGCATCGGGGAGACCAGATAGACGGACGGCGACGGCGCCGCTGAGGATCGCGCGAGACGGCGGCGAGGGTGCGCTCGGCGACGGAGCGGTCGAGGAAGGAGACGAGCACTTCAAAGGTGCGCCTCGCGAGGATGGCGTTGAAGGTGCGGGACGTGAGGCGGGCGTGTTTGACGGCGGGCGATGGCAGATGATGGCAGATTTGGAGGAGGATCTCCGGGGGGAGGGTGCTCATCGTGGTCATTGCGGCTGGTGGTGTGTTTGTACTCTGCGTGGGAGACGGTTGGGGGTCCGAGAGGCAGAAGAGCCGGCCTGATTTTCCAGTATTAGGATCACCGCTTGTAAGATGTCAAGATGGATTCGTTGAGCGTGGCGGAGCTTTAAAAAGTACAAGATTGAAGACAGTGAAAGGAAAAGGAGCCTCTTATCCTCCTCCTCGGACTTGAATGTCTACTTCGCTTCCCCGTCCTGACGTCTTATGCTGCTATCCCCCAGCCCGCAGAGGTTCTCACCCCGGCCCGTCTCATGGGTTATCACAAGACCTGTAGTTTGCTGGATCCACCGTCGAGTCATGCGCAAGAGGAGCAATTGGCTAAAACGATCCTGGCATCGAACCTGCTTATTCTGTCCTACGGATGTTGAAGCCCGGGGAAAAAGCAGGGCCAAAGTTGGGCGGCGTCTGACTGTGTTTTTGGCGCCGCGGAGCTCCAACACCGGAGGGTGATACCGCGGGTGACGTCGAGCGGGCACGGTAGCAAGCTCATCAAGGTGGGAAGTGGACCGAGTCCTTTCTTTTTAGCCCATGCCCTTATTGCGTGACCTCTGTTTGAAATGAAAATGCCTTCTTTCTTGGCTGGCGGTATATACCATAGTCTAAACCTAGATAGCCCCATCCGCCGTCATTGACTTCGGCCCGGCCGTCTCGTCCACCCACCACTCCTTCAGGAGCCGCAACCTTTCCGTCCTCTCCTTAGCCATCCTCCTCCCCTCATCCGTCTTCATCATCCCCTCCAGCAGCAGCAACTTGTCATCAAAGTGCTCCATGGTGTTCTCCAGTGTCCTGCCCTTGGCACCTCCAAAGGCAAACGTCCTCGCAATGCCGACCGCGCCTATCGCATCCAGCCTGTCCGCGTCTTGCACGACGGCGAGCTCCGGATGCATGTCCACGAGCTCCCGCGTGCGCGCCGGGTCCTTGACCTCGGAGGAGTAGCTCACACCGAGGCAGATGGCCTGGACGGTGTCAGCGAGGGCGGGCGGTGCGCCGAAGGAGACGAGCAAGGTGGAGACCATCCGGGACGGGTCCTCGCCGGGACGGAGGTACTTCTTGTCGCCGACGTCGTGCAGCAGAGCGGCGAGGGTGACCAGGGGGCGGCGGGCGGATGGAGTGACGGATTGGATGTGGTGGGAGAGGCGAAGCACGCGCTGGATGTGGTTGAAGTCGTGGGAGGCGTCGTAGTTGGACATGTACTGCTCGACGTACGAGGTCACCTTGGCGATGAGGGCATCGTCCACAGAGAAGTCGTCGGAAGTCATGATGCCGTGCGCAGTTTGGCTGAAATAAACAGGTTTGGGGTACGATGATACGTTTCTGCGCTCCAAGGAGGAGTTCAAAGTAGAACCAGAGGAGGCTTATAAGGTGCTGAAAGCTACCTAGGTGGGTTATGCACTCAACGGTCACTAAGATGGGTTGACAGTTCAAATGTTGAAGGTGAAAACACTAGAAGTAAGAACACGGTCCACTATCCATGAGTTGCTATGCTAATCAGTATCACCGCAATCTCCATTCACGCAACCGAATGAACACGAAGCAAATAATTAAAACCCCACGGAAGGGAGCTTGGATAGGCAGGTTAAAGGAATTTAGCGCCGATCTAGCGTGAGACGAGCTTATCATACGCGACGCAAGCACGCGTTGAGTCCAAGGTCATAGTTGGCGCGACGGGAATCCACGTGATGGCCGTACGTAGAGCAGAGTCTCAAAGCCGCCCACATCGACTTACAGACACCATGCGCCACGAATGATTACATCACAGCAAGCCCTCATGATTAAGGCTGCCTTGAGACAGTGTCTTATGAATAGGTTCACAAAGTACAGGGCTGTACAAACTATGTCTATCCTCCTGCCTATCATAAACACATGTCTGGAGATCCCGTCAGGTAATTGGCGTCCTTTGTGACATGGATGTATATTGATGATCGTGGTGAGGACAGCCAGCAGATCTCCACCCAGCCATAATTAGAAGAAGAAGCAGCAAACTCGTGCTCAATCCCAAAGTCCACACTACTGCGTATACGAACCCTTAATCTTGGACGTGCCTATCGTTCCGCAAAGAACCCCCCTTCAGTCATCACAGACAGGCAGTGAGTGGCCTGGCACACAAAGCGGTGATCCCTCCGTGTGACTGAGCCCACATACCCGCCGGGGCTAAAACCCGTGTCATGCATGAAGCCGGTTGACGGAGGGCGGCCGATGCTACCGATACTAGGCCCGGAAGGTGAGGTTTCGGGGACATGCGGACGGGGCCGCAGATGGGGAAAGGAACGGGCATCATCACCTGTTTGTAGCGAGAACATACCGGCAGTTGAGTTCTGATGAGGAGTGAGAGTATCTGTGTGTGAGAGAGTGGGAACTCACTCTCACACTGCTGTTCCTTGCAACAAAGGAATCCTTTCCGCATGCATGAATGAGGAGTCTTGTGTGGAATTGCGGTGGCTGGTTGTCGATGCCAGTGACCGCCAATCTACCTCTCCGGTCTCTCTCGCGCATACGAGCTGGTCCATGGCAATGAACAAACTGCAGTATGCTGCTCCGGCTTTTGACTGTGCCAATGAGGTGGGAAGCCTGTCAAAGGCATGACATGACGGCAGATGCATGATGCATTAGATTGGTGTGCTCTTTGAGCAGCGCACATACGACAGCAGCAAACACAGCAAGTGTACAGTACATCGAGACCACGAGGAAGCAATGGATGCAGTGCAAGTTGCAGTCGCAGTAGCAGCAAATGGAACAGGCTTACAAGCTGAATGCATATGCAAATTCATGGTTGGCCCAGACAGTTGCGCGCCATTGGCCCAGCCTGCAAAACCCTGGATGTGACGAGCGTCCAAGCCCAGCGGTGCCACGAGCTAATCAGAGCCCCAGAATAGACGCTCAACGGGGGACCTGTTTAGCGGTGCTGCTGCTGTGATTCGTCCACTGTTTCTTGCCCATGTCCCCCGCTTGAAATTCCGCAACCCAGAACTAGAACCATGCAACGCTCTTCTCGTTCACTCTGCTTAACCGCTGACGCTTGTCCCCTCCAGGGAACTTGTGATAGATGGGCACCATGGAACTCCCATCTTTTCCTCGCCCCGGCGCCCTCATTGGCTGGACTCTCTCTCGGTGATTTCTCTGAAAGATCTTGTCCCTTCTAGTTCTGTTATTCCCAAGGCAACCGTGCGAGATGATGGCCTTCTGGAGGTCTCATGGCCGCCGAGCTGGGCCGCCTTATAAACAACAGCCAACACCATTTGGCCCCCAGCCCTTTTTCCTTTTCTCTCTTTCTTCTTCAGCAAGTCCATTCAATCGCAGATCCGTCTTTCTGTTTTTCGTTGTCCTCCCCTTTTTTCTGTTTGTTTGTCCTTTGTTCAACGTAGAGCTGGTCTCTACGCTTATATTCTAATCTCTTTGTTCTCTTGAGCCTCACAATCTCGCCGCTTTCGGCACCTCAACTCGCTCTGCTACCTCCACAAAGTTGCTGGCCAGCTTTAGAGACAAGATCCCTTTTTTTTTATGCCTACTTTGTTTGACTCGTCACGCCTGTTTATAATATTCTAATAACAGAAATCACGGATTTCACTTGCTCGCCCGTCATCGCGCCAACGAACTATCATTGTTTGAAGCCATTAGCTTTCCCAACTGTCACAGCAGCATCGCTTTCCCCCACAACAACACTTTAATCTCAAGAACAAGACATAATGTCGGCTGTTCAACTTTCATTCTCTCTCCGCGTCTCGTCCGGCGTCAAGACCGTCCACCTCCTCGGTTCCTGGGACGGTTACGTCGGCCAGCTCCCGCTCTCCAAGGACAAGTCCTCGTCAAATTCGGGCTCCTGGAAGGGCACGTTTCGGTTCCAGAACTCGACACTTGAGCCCGGTCAGCGATACTGGTACTACTACATTATCGATGGCTACCATGTCGCCCACAACCCAAGCGTCTCCTCGATTGTCGAGCCCACCACTGGCCGCGAGCTGAACGTGCTCGATGTGCCAGTCGATTCGCCCAGGTCTACCTCGCACCGCTCTTCCAAGTCCTCCTCCAAGTCACACTCGTCTTCCAAGTCGCACTCGTCTTCCAAGCCGTCGTCCAAGTCGTCTTCTTCCTCGTCCAGGTCTACCTCGCACAAGTCCTCCAGCAGCAAGAGTTCCTCCCGTTCCTCCAGAGACAAGGAATCATCTCGCTCATCACGCCACCGCCATGGACTCTCGGTCGACATTCCCAAAGGCCGGCCTCTGTCAATCTCCCAGATCCAGGCCCCCAAGCCCATGTCTCCCCATGCAACCAAGCATATCCTGGAGGCCGACTACTACGACAACGAGGCTCTTGAAGAGCTCACTGCCCAGTTCGGCAGCACTGGTCTCGAGGAGCAGTACATCACCGACTTTAGCACGTCGCCCCTCTCCTCCAATGGCTCTTCCTTGTCCTACCGTTCCGACAGCTCCTCGCCCAACTCGTCCCTCTCTGGCTACAGCACTCCCGGCTCCGACGTCAGCACCTGCACCTGTGAGCGCTACGGCATCACTCGCAAGGGCGAGCGTGTCAAGCTCGACTGCGGCGGATCCCGCTGTGGCTACGACGATGACGGGAGCTCCATCTGCTCCAGCGGCAGTGAGGAAGAGTACGAGTACGAGGCCGCGCCTGTCTCGAGCAGCTCTCGCCGCCACGGCATCGTCGGCAGATGAACGCACTGCCGTGTGCCCGGCGGCGTTGTGGCTAAAGGCTGAGAGAATCCTTAGCCGTTCATTCCTTTAATCGACCATACCCACGGCCGCATCCCCGCGCCGGGTTGGCTCGAACCCCCCCTGTTGTTGTTGTTGTGACAACAGCACAGTCCTTCACGTTACGGCCCCACGCCCTTCGGCGCGGACGGCACGCCAAGCTGGTCTTGGACGTGAACCAGCCGCGCCGGCGCGTGTTGTCCAGCTGGGTCGATGCTGCGACCCCTTCCTGCAGTCAGGGAAGCTTCACTCGTCGCTTCGTAGATACAATTCGTTGTTTTTCCTGCTTGATTCCTGAGCTAGCTGAGAGGCATCGGAAAGAAAGTCTCCGGGAACCAATGCAGAATAGGTAAACGCTAGAGAACGTTGTCTGTCTCAAAGACCAAGTTCCACTTCTAGCAGTCAATGTTTGGATGTGGCCATAGACCTGGCGGTAGAAGGATGGTCTAGGCTAGCTATTTCATGAAGTATGAGGTGGATGAGGAAAGGCAGTTATGAGTTACGATTTAATGAATTAGCTAGCTGCCTTGGGATAGATGCCGATTGAATCTATTCATAACATGCGAAGAAGAGACTACTATGTCGTGACTTATTGAATGATGAAACACTATTGTATTAGAGCTCGGTTTCTCGGGCCAATGTTTCAGTTAAGGTACCCAGCCAAGTTACAACGCGCTAAAGCCCCTGAACGAAACGGCTCCTTCAGTGGATACAGGAATGGCGGGGTTGAACTGGTTCCATATCAATCCCGTAGGACAGCTCCTGCCAGAACACACCCTTATCCATCACGTTTCTATTCACCTACGCCCATCAAAGCCGATTGAATATTACATCGATTGTTTGAGGCAACGAGACTGCGAAGCACTGAACATATCACTCCACCAGAAACCATCCCCTAACGCCTCGTCCTTGGAGCTCCACGCCCTAGCAACTCACACCTCGACCTTAACCGCCGCCGCCAAACCGCAGCCATGGCCGACGACCAGCTCATCCTCCCCATCATCGACTCCCACATCCACCTCTACCCTGCCTCCGAAGCCGAATCCCTCGCCTGGTATACCCCGGACCATCCCCTTGCCGGCCAGCACTCCCTCGAGCAGTACCGCGAAGCCACCGCCTCGGCGCCCTCCCTCCTGGGCTTCATCTTCGTCGAGACGGACCGCAAGAACGAAGACGACGCCGACTGGGAACAGCCTCTGAACGAAGTCTCGTGGCTCAAGCGTGTTGCCCTTGGCCAGCCTCGCGACGGCGAGGGGCACACTGCTGACGATGCGAAGCTGTGCTTGGGTATCGTGCCTTGGGCGCCGCTGCGCGGAGGAGTCGAGGTCATGGAGAAGTATCTTGATCGCGTAAAGGAGGAGGCTAGCGAGGCGTGGCCCAAGATCAAGGGATTCCGGTACCTGCTGCAGGATAAGCCGAACGGCACCATGCTGGAGGAGAACTTTATCGAGAGCGTCAAGCTGCTCGGTCGACGTGGTTTTGTCTTTGACGTTGGCGTCGACCACCACCGGCGGGGCAAGAAGCAGCTTGACGAGCTCATCGAATTTGTCGACCGTGTCCACGACGGTGTTCCAGAAGAGGAGAAGACCACATTGGTGCTAAGTGCGTCTTGATTATCCCCCGTCTATCCATCCCCAAGCTAACATATCGAACAGACCACCTCTGCAAACCTGACTTCAGCATCTACAACCTCACCACGGACCAATCCTTCGCCGCCTGGCGCACCGCAATCTACACCCTCAGCAAGGACCCCCAAACGTACATGAAACTCTCGGGCGGCTTCTCCGAGATGCCCGACTCCCTGAGGAACCAGGACCCCAAGCACATTTTCGAGTCTACCCTTGGCTGGCTTGGCGTCGTCCTCGCCACATTCGGCCCCGGCCGCACCATGTTTGGCAGTGACTGGCCCGTTTGCACCGTCGGCACCGAGAACGCCTGGCCGCGCTGGCGGAGCGTCGTGGACCGCATGTGTTGGATGGCGACGCTGGCCGATGAAGAGCGGGCCATGATCTTTGGTGGCACGGCGAAGAAGGCTTACAAGCTCTAGTCTGATCACGGGAAATGGTTGAGGGAAAATATCAATGCTCTGCTAGCGCCAAGGGTCCTAGATTCGAGATGATGAAGCGATGGGAAAAGCTGGAATGAAGCAGAGGCCTAACGAGCAACGAGATTCTGAGTGGCCAGTTGTTTCAACGAGCTACATGAGATGTACATGAATTATAGAACAAACTGATATACCCCCTCTGGTACGATGTAGCTTACCCTTCCTTCAATCAGCATGTGGGATTCAACAACAAAAGAAACCACAGGTTTTGTATAAGCACCAGGTCAACGGTTTATTATCAGTCATATTGACATGTCAACGTACTCCAAGCGCCAATCAGTAGTAAGTAATACGCAAGAATCGAAAAACAATGCCATCATGCCCCAAGTCCAAGGGGAGGTCATGGCTCTCCCGGAGCGTGTCCCTTTCAAAAACAACATCCGTCATACAGTTCATGTCATGATTCAACTTGCTCCACGCTCTCTCTTCACTCGGTCTATTCTGCTCCACGTCCACGGTAACTGCCCATCTTCTCGATCGAGTTCATGATGCCGCTGCGAGACGCTCCTCCGGGACGGGGCAGGCCGCCCGATTTAGTTCGCTCGTGGGGTGCTCGGAGGCCCGATCCAGGGGCTCTCAGCCCAGAAGCGCGGCTGACGCTGTTCTTAAAGTGATCCGCGTTTCGCTTAGGCGTCTTGGCTTCCGGCTGCCTTTCGTGCGATTGGGCAGCCTGTTGCTGCTGGGGTTGAGGCTGAGGCCGGGGCTGGGGCCTGGGTGTCTGGCCGACGAAGCTCTGCATGTTCATCATCTCCTCGGCCAACTGGACCAGCTCGCCCTTTTCTATACGTTCTTGCTCCAGCATGCCCCGTAGCTGCTCATTGTCCAGCTGCACCGTCTGCACCACCGCCTCCAGCCGTTGGATATCCGCGTTGAGTTCCTTGATGGCGGCGCTGTCCCGCACCGCTTGCGCCCTGCGTTCCTCGGTCGCCGCGCTGTTTGGCTCAACCTTCGTCATGGTTGCGTCCCGGCCTACGCGCAGGCGCTCGTTGTCCTCGCTGAGGTCCTCAATTTTGCCCTCCAACTCGCGAACCCGCTTCTCCCATCGAGTTTCGTACGACTTCTTCAAAGCAGTAACCTTGGACTCGTGTTTGCTCTTGTAGAGGGCGTGGAGCTCACGGGCTACACGCTCAACAGCAAGTTCAACCTCTTGGTTAGATGAACCTGGACTCCTGGGCTTTTCAGGTGACGACCTGTCGGTGTCCTTTCCGGCGCGCAGTCCAGCAATTTTGCTCTCCGCCTCCTGGTGCATCATCTCCGCCGCCTCACGTCGCTTTTCACTCTCTTCCAGTTTCTGTTCCAACTCTTCCCGCTCCGCCTGAGTCAGCTCAATATCCTCCTTGACCTTTCGCAAGACGCTTTCCATCTCGCGCCCACGGTTCTCCCAGTCCTCCTTCTCGACCGCGAGTTGCTCCTTCAGAGTACGTTCTTCGCGAAATTGCTCCAGTGATTCGCCAACTCGCTTCTCTGCGTCGCCGACTGCAGCTTTAAGAGACTGTACTTCAGCTTCCTTCCCACTCAGGGAAGCCTTTAATGAGCTGATCTCAGATAAGAAGTTGGACTTGAGGGACTCCAGTTCCCGGGGAGTGATGCTAGGAACGCTGCGAGGAGTTGGCATCGGTGGAATGTCGAAATCAATAAGGTTGGCGAAGCCACGTGAAGGGGTGGCAGCGACGCTGGGTGCTGTTCGGGATGGCGAAAGACCACCCTTGGAAGGGCTCTTGTGAGGGAATCGCATAGATTCTGTAAAGTCCAGCAAGTTGGTTGTGTTTCCGGAATCTTGTGCGTTTCTCGGTCGTGGTGTCCGCGACGGCGAGTGGTCGGCTCGTGTGCTGACCCGAGGCGTCAGACTACCAGCGTTGGAGAACCTGGTAGGGCTCTGGCCCAGCTTTGCGAACATGGTCAAGTTTGGCACAGCCGAGAAGGTGCTAAATGTGCTGGCCATAGTATCGTCGGGGCACATGGACTCTTCGACGTCGACATCCATCTGGGCGGGATGGGTGATGTTGACGGTACCTGTGCTAAGATCCATTTCGTGGTCGCCGTTGTCCACTATGCTTTGCTCATCCTCGAAAACGTCAATGGCATGCTTGAGGCCCTCGTTCTGCCGCACAGCATCCTCCAAGCTCATGGTTCTCTCCTGCGTCATGCGTGGCGTATCGATCGGGTTGCTGACCTTAACAGGAAACCGTTTTTCGGGGGACGCCTTACGGGGGCTTCGGGCCTTTGGAACAAGTTTGTCAACTGGCCTTGCTTCTCTGGCCTCTCGCTGATCCGTAAGAATCTTCAATGGGGAGAGCGTCGCCCCAGAGAGGACTCGCGAGTGTCGAGATTTGGAAGGGGGGACGTTCTCCTGGTCCAACAGTGAGGCGTCACTCACGGCGGAAACAAAGGGAGAAGATCCTTGCGAGTGCTCGATTTGCACACCTGCAGGTACAGAGACCGCTCGCACTTCGTAGCTGTCGTACCGTTTGGCGGTAGCTGGCGTTTGAAGGTTGAGAGTCGAGTCCTGAGTCGGGGAGAGCGGAGTTTCCATTGTAATGCACGCTGAAACTAAACGCAAAGTTCAGTCAAAGAAGAAAGCGCCTGTGGAAACAAAGGGAAACCTGTGGCCTCTTATTTGATAGTACAGTTTGTAGAGTGGGAAACGAAGGTCAACGGCATTTGGGAAAGCTAAGGCTTGTTTACAAGTTGGCCCGGTAACGAGGCTCGGACCTCCCACGTGACACATCTGCCTGACATCAGCCTCCTAGAATCGAATGAGACCTCAAGGTATCTCTGCGGGTATGCTAAGGCTCCAGCCCACATATCACTCCACTATAACTATCTTCTTAGAGATACCTAAAGATACCTAAAATGATATATTTACCTTATTAACTCTACGCAATATCAGTATCGCGAGATATCTTTAGTACGTCCCAGGGAATTAGGAACTTCTACTACTATATAATTTAGGTAGAGGATTAGGTATCTCTGATTTCGCTTTCTTCGAGTGGCTTGACCCCCGTGTCGTGACCCGACTGGAGCCTTAGCACATCCGCAGAGATATATATGCATGTATCGTGCACGCGACAAGTAGCATAATCGAGGCTTGCGCTCGTGGCATCTGACAAGTAAGATTCCGGTGGCGTGCCATCCTGCAGGATGCAAAGATCAGTGTCAAGATCTGCCCGACGCATGAGAGAAGTATATTTGTGCTACAACATCTGACTACGGATGTGATCCAGGCACCGCCATCATCATGGGTGTTTGGGACTGGAGATATGAGGGCACGCCCCGGTACTATAGTACTAGGCAGAGAGGCAGAGAAAGTCACGACATACGTGTGAAACTCAGGCAAAAGAATGCGCTCAAAAAGTCAATTCGTCTGATCCAACTCTAATCGTACCAGGTCTCGAAAAAACAGCTTTTATTGTCCTTCATAATTCGTTACCTAGTAAAGCAACAGTTCCTAAAAAGAAAAAGAAAAAAAAAACACACACACCGTTTTAGGCGCTTTTGAACAGCAGCTTAAGAGGTAAGAAGTGAAGAAGAAACAAGTGATGTGGAAAAGTCATTAAGTCGTCATCAAGAAGTGTTCCCAGCTTCTTTTTCAATCCAAAACTGCCCAGCCTTCCGGAGGGCTCGTCGAGGCACTGAGAAAGCGCGTAGCATGGGTCCGCCCCGAACTCTTCATTCCCGCCTGAGGATCATTACAGGCAGTACTGTCTCTCATCCCGTGCACTCATGTCGTATCTCGGAGTTCTCCGTAGAAAGGGGAAAGTTTGTTGTAATGGTGCTTTCTTAGAAAATTAAGATCTCCGTGCAAAACGTGACTCATCAGCCATGTACATCCGTGACAGAGCATCTTAAGGTAACAGAGAATCGGAAGTCGTGTCATGAACTCGTCAGCGTCGTCTTTTCGTTGAAAGTTCTTGCCGATGAGAAATTCTTTTGCAAATACCAGAAAAAAACAATGCAAAAGTGTGAAAAAGGAAATTTCGGCGAAGTGTGTTGTTACGCCATCGAAACGGAAAAAGATTGGCGTGTCTCGATTATTTGGTCGGAACCCGTTGGATGAACGCCCCCTCGGGTCCAAAGAATGGGGCCGCTTCTCCTAGACGGCTACGACTGCTCAAGAAGTATGTTGAAATTAGACGTTTGTCGGCGGTAATATTACCGCCGAGGAGCACCAACTGCTGAAGCAGGTCGCGTCATTGCGTCATACGCAGGAGCTGGAACCGTCGTCTCCATCATGGTCT
Organism: Fusarium devonianum; assembly: GCA_017140155.1. Classification (NCBI taxonomy): domain Eukaryota; kingdom Fungi; phylum Ascomycota; class Sordariomycetes; order Hypocreales; family Nectriaceae; genus Fusarium; species Fusarium devonianum. Next base: position 12,409 of record JADBHU010000766.1, read on the forward strand.
TGCGTCGCTTAAGGTCCAGGTCGCCCATCGAGCCAGCGCCATTAGGACCAGACCGAGGAAGCTCATCGTCATCCTCTCGCCCACGCTTGAGCACGCCGGATGACCCATTCATAATAGGGGGGTGAGGCGCATAAGCACTGGGCAAACCAGACATGTCGGCAGCAGGGGCATATACATCGTTGCCAGGGGCGCCGTTAGGGGCGCCTCTGTCATTTGTCATGACACTGTAGAGGTTGCTTGACGTTTGCTGTACACGAGGAGGGGTGTTATACCCGGCATGTTGAGGGTAATAAGCTTGGGGGGGCGCCGTGGTCCTGGGTGTAGCTCGTCCAGAAGGAGGAGGGTGATGAGGGGAGCCAGACATCTCTGCTGATAGATTGGCATCATTGGTCAAGGCTCCCACGCTAGGGGCCGTGTAGTTGTAGCTGTTGCGGCTGCCATCATAAGCACCGCTGTCATGAGTATACTCGGCATCGTGTTCGTGCTCCGCCTCATCTTCGCCAGCGTGCTGTTGAGATGATTGCTCCGGGTGGAGTATTCCGTTGGGAGGCTTAGTGTCGTGCTGCTCGCCGGTAGACTCAGAAACCGATGGCCGACTTGCGGGCGGCGCCATGTCGTTCTTTTGATACGAGTTGTGCTGTCCGTACATGCGGTCCTGGGGGGCGGCGTTTGATTGTTGGTAGGGTGACTGATGAGGCTGGGGGTTGTACATGGATCGAGAGCTGTCATAAGACTGATTGCCAGATCCGTAGTTCTGCATGCTTTGGAGGGAGTTGCCAGGTGGCGTGGTAGCTGGGGTGGTTGGCATTGAGCGCGCATTGCTAAGACCAGTGTCAATGGTCATTGGGTTGGTACCTTGAGGTCCATTCATTCCCTGTCCCTGCCAGTTGAAGTTGTCCGAGGTTCCCATACTTCCCATGACGCTAGACGCACTGGTCGGAGGGGTGGGGAATGTGTGAGCGCGGTCGAGCGAAGGGCGGCCCATGTTGTGAGAGGGCAGCTGAGGCTGAGGACCAGGCAGGGCCATTGCATGGTGCTGGCCAAGCGAGGGCAGCCCAGGAGGGCCGGGGTTTCGCATACCGTTGGCCTCCTGTTTCCGCCTCTCGGCAGCGGCCATAACCTGTGTGGTTCGACTCTGGTTGGTAGGATGGTACAGGAGAGCGCCAATGTTGTGCACAAATAACGGGTATAGCAACTCTGTGATTTTTTCCTTGTTGGCGAAGTCCAGCGCACGGTCGTAAGGGATCCTGATGTTGTGTTAGCGAATCACTCATTCGATGTCTCATGCATAACCAGAGAGACATACCAGACACCCTTCAGGTGCATAGGGCCAATCTTGACGACGTGTCGAACCTTCTCACTCTTCAAAATTCCGTCTCGTCGACCTCGAGTCATGCCGGCCACATTCAAAAGCTTGGTACCATTGATCATGTGGTTATCTGTTTGGTCTAAGTCAGCTAATTGATGCATTTGCAGTAGCCAAAAAAAAGTTCTCACCTTCTCTCCGAGCAACGCAGATTCCTCGAGCCTCGACCTGGAAGCAGAGGCTGCCCTCATCCTCCCAAAGAGTAGCAGTAACACGAGGCTTCATGCCCGGCGGGGGTTGCTGGCCTGTTGTGTCAAAGCCCTGATACTGGTTCTGTATGGCGCCTTGCGCGCCAACTCCCGGTAAAGGGAGCACATTCTGAGGAGTACCCATGGGGTTTGATACAGAGGGCGCGGCATTGGGAGGTGAAGTCAGGCCATTGGCGGCATAGCCGTAGTGACTGTACGGGGCCGGAGTTGAGTATTGTGCGGGCCCGGGCTGCAACAGAGGTGGTTGCTGCTGGTAATGGCTAGTCACAGTCTGAGGCGGAGGCGGCTGGCCCGCAGACATGTGCTGCTGATAGTACATCTCTTGGTTCATCGCGTCGTGACTAGCAATAGTGATTGAGAAACCTGTGATAGCGATGAGGTGTTAGGGTAGGGTCGGACGGAGATGTAATGGGGAGGTCGGTGGAGTCGTAAAGACGAAAGGAAAGAAGGACGAAAGACAGCACCACCTCTCTGGGGAAGGTTTTCTTTTGGGCGGTGGTGGTGGTGCTTCTTGGTGGTGAGAGGAGAGGAGGAGGAAGGAGTAGAAGAAGAGGCAGGTTCGGTACGTACCCTAGTGTGCGTCAAGCGGTACTGTACTTGCGATACAGTACAGGACGTGCTCATGGGAGGAGGAAGAAGGAAAGACGACGGCGACGGGTCCCGCAATTGAAGTTGCAGGGAACGACTGGGTAGGCCAGGGTGAGGCTAGCCTGGCCAAGGTCGGGATGGGGGAGTGGGATAAAGGGAGTGGGGGAACTGGGATGGAGGGTGTGGATCCTGTGAGTGTGTGGATGTGGATGTGGATGCGGATGTTGGATGTGGACGAGGACGTGGCAGATGGCGGGAGGGGTGCTCAGGAAAAGCCCTGGGCTTGCTGGTCGACGGACGAGTTGTGAAGACCGGGCAAGCAAGTTGGTCCAGCTGTTGCTGGGATCTGATGGGGAAGCTCTTGACGAGGGAAGTAGGCGACTCTTTATGAAGCCAGTTCTTGAGCAGAGACCGAGAGGGGGCGAAGAACGGGAGCCCAGAGCACAAAGGATGATGACTGCAAAGTTTCATTTTTATAACTATCGCATTTTTCACTGGCGTCTGGTCGACGTGTTCTGATCTCGAGAGGTTTTCGCCTCGCCGAGATGATGCCAACTCCTAAACATTGCCCTCCAAGGTTTGAAGATAAAGGCTTTGTCGGTCATAAGCTCTGTGTGACTTTCGTGGAATCTGAAGTATACTCTGAATCCTGCACGTTCTGCCGGGGCGGTGCGAAACCAAGCGAGAGCCTGATAACGTACTGTGAATAGAGCCGAATCATGACCACACCATAGCCAATTGACTTTTGAGCTCAGTGATAGCATCGTATGTTTTTTCTTTATTCCTTCTTCCTTCTTCCTTTCCTTTGCTTTTCCTCTGCCATTTGTTTTCACGTCGCTGTGGATTCTAAGGAGTTGATCATTGGCGTAGCCGACTTCTGCGCCCTGGGTGGGAGGCGTGCTTGAGAGAACAAAAGAGCTAAATCTGGGCCCGTACTGTGCTGGGCGTGGATCAAGAATACTGTACTGCCTGGAGGCTGGATCTTGCCTTTCCGTCATGGGCTTTGATCAAAATCTAAACGTACTCCATAATAACTTCTAGAAGTAGGAAATCCGGCCGATCCCCATTCGAATGGATCCATAATGTCATGTTCGCGAAAAATCGGCATTGCTCACGTCTCAAGAATCATCATTGGCATCAAATAACATCCTGGAGTTGAACCTCTTGAGCGATCCCCCAAACTCCAACTGCAACTCGAACCCCATCGAGCTTTAATCTCACCCCAACCCTTGGCTTTTATAGAAGCGCGTTCCTCTGAGGCGTTGACGCTGAGGATGCTCTTATTTAGAAGCAATAAAGTAGTTAACTGTTCAGATAGGTAGAGCCCGGTGTGTCTATTTGAGTATTGTCCCTTGAGATCTGTCCATCCATAAAGTTGAGCGGGCCAAGCTATGGTCCTTACAATGCTTCCTGCGCATCTTTCCCCCGGCCTCTAGAAGATACACTACATGGACGGGCGCGCACAGGTCGCTCTCATGCCAACGCACGACAGAGCCAGGGACCATCCACCTTGCATCCAGCACGCAAAGTCGGTGGATGATGAACAGTTTGTAGGGCTCTGGAGGGCTTGGGGCCGCCTTGAAGCCAGCCAAAGAGCGTCCGGAGCAGTGATGGTGGGTGGTGCCAGAGGCGTGTCGACAGGGGCCATTATCGGGGTGTGCGGGACAGCGTCGTACCAGGCTGGGGCCGGCTCAAGTGTGTTGAGAGCTGGAGCGGGGGACGAGGTTGATGATTACGGGGGGGGTTTCGATACACGAAAACTTGACGCTGGGCGGTTGTTGGAGGCCGGGCAGCGGATTGAGGGGCCTGCGGTAGGGACCAGGGTGCCCCCTGTGGCGAGGGGATCGGTCACCAGAAGCCCGATGACTACAGGGGCCACGGGGCTGCCAGGGCTGGGCTTCAGCGTGCAGGGGATCATCCCGGGGCGCAGACGGGAGCGATGCTTGGTGGCATTGCCCCCTGGCATCTCCGCTCACTCGCGCCAGCACTGCAGCACACCCGACCTTTGTGCTGAGCGGCACCCGCTCGATGCGACGAGAGAAAAAGCTCGCACACAATAATTCAATATCCCATATTTCGGTGACAAAGGGTCAGTAATGTCACCAACGAGCAGTGTGTAGAGTATCAAAGTTTCTCTCCCATATGCTAGGTTCAAGCTCGCATCTTGGTCACTTCCCAGAACAATCATTCTTGCAGTTAAATGGACCCACGGAGAATAGTGTGAAAGGCAGGTCACCCGTTAAGGGTCAAGTCGGTTCAATTTTGGAAAAGGTCTTTTTTTGGTCACCCAAGTTCTTGCTAAGAGCTTGACTACTAGTAGGTACCTAGGTCAGTAGGTATCTTGAAGCTGGAGCCGGGGCATGGGGGTTGGGCGCTTGGAGGCGGGGGCTTTTTCTTCGTCTTCTTTCCTTCTTTCTTTGCTTTTCCCATTCCTCGACATGGCTTCGGTCCTGGACGCTTTGTTCCTCGCTGTGCCCGGCGTCGTGCGGCTGCGCTACGCTACGGACCTGGTTGCTTTTGTGTCGCGTCATGTTGTTGTGGGTTTGGTTATCTGGTCGTGTCGTGTCAGTGTCGTGTTGTGTGCTATGTGTTGCGCTGTCGTGCCGTGTTGTGTGTGTTCTTTGATGCTTTGACGCTATTCGCTCGTCGGTTCCCTTTCTCGTTCTCTTTCACGCTCTCCTTCCTTCTAGTTCCTAGTTGCGGCACAGTAGCTGCGCTAGCCGAGGGCTCTAGTATCGGGTACCAATCGACCAGCCCCGGTTTTGAGCTTGGAACTTGTCGAGATCCAACTCACCAATGACAGCGGCTCTAGACAAACGAAAAGAGCGCGAGCCAGGCTGGCAACAGAGTTCGCGCTTCCGGTTCTTCGGAGCCTCTAGGATGCTCTATCGACGCCGATTTGCAATCTGCATTCTCAACGGCGCGCCATCCCATGGACGGGACCGTTACTTTGGGTTACGTCTACTGCCTCAAGTGCCGGAACAGCTTGTGCACCGCCAATCCCGTGTGTAACTACCGACACTTCGTATCCAGCAGGTTGAGAAACAATAGAAGGCCAGCCGATACAAGATAGTGTAGAGACTTCAGTCACCGACTACACATGCAGACTAGGAGCGGAGAGGCTGTGCACATCTGCTAACTTCTGACTACGGAACGTGCTTGCGCAGGAACGGCCGCCGACAAAGAGGCTCAAAGAAGGAAAAAAAGGGAATTGGTCATCGAATGCTCCAAGTTCCCAAAGAGCTCCTCAAGCCCTTGTCACCGCCAACCTCGTCCATCGCTGGCGGGTGGTCCTGGATGACGGAACTGAGCGATATATGACCAAACTACGTACTACATCCCGGTTGTTGGATCTCGGGCGCAATCGCGCCAGCCGGCGCCCGCTGGTGCGGAGAGCCATGGCCGTAGCCCATAGCCCGTAGCCCGCAATTCATGGGTTGTCGCCCTCCGAAGTGGCCGGGTTTCTCGTCCAGGACTAGGCTATTGGCTATTGGGTCAGAACAAGCACCACAAAGACCACGCCGCCGCTGGCGCTGGCGCTGGCGTTGGCGCTGACTTTGCTGGCCAAGCCTGTGGATTTCTGCTTGTCTCGCCCTCTGTTCCTGGGTCCTTGTCAACTCCATGGCTGGGCTGGCTCGCCAGCAAACCTCGCACAAAGAGACACAAGGACCCAGAGGAGCACAGTGCCAACGCGGCGACACGCCAACGACTAACCTAGCTGATCTGTGGGAGGGCGTCTACTATTCCCGATCCATGGCCGCTTGTCCTCGGGTCGTAGAGTTGCGCTGTGGCGGTCTCAACGAGCCACTCGCAAGGAATCATGTCTCACATCCCTTCCGTTTTCCTCAGTTTGTCTTCCAACACCGTCGCATCTCCCTTCGTAGAGACTCGGCAGCTCTTACGGAGTATCCGTACTCTGCAGGCCATTGTTCAGGATCGTCAACACCTGGGCAACCTGGGTTGTCCAGACCCAGAATTTTCCGTCTTTTTTGTTTTTCTTTTGTTGAATCGCCGATAATTGGTGGTTGCTCAACCTCTTTCAGAGTTTCGATGGTCCTTCAGATTGAGTCCACTCCAACTGCGAAAACTCGGAAACCGGTCAGCCACCCGAGCATTCGAGACATGTGAAGCCTCTGTATTCGGTACGTACATTGCACAAGCGCGCAGGGTATGTTCATACGTTTGCTTTCCCGGGCTCTCACACCTAGCACGCTGATGGATTTGGTGCCACCTCTTGGCCGCCTCCCACGTCAATCGTCCTTGCGCATTGCCTTGCCGGGCCGGCCAGTGGAATTGACTTTTCATCTGTTTGACCGACTTTGCGAGTCTGATCCGTGTAAAACGCCCCGTGTCCAGTCAATGGATCTCTAGAGATTCAGTGGATGAGAAGACATCTTACCTTGGGGATAGTGACCTTTCGCAGCGGTCAATAAACACCACCGCGACGCAAGGGTCTTCGCCTCGGAATATTAATCTAGGTGCACGTCCGAGAAGGTGTCTATCGAAGTTCCGTGCCGTCTCGACCGGGGTCTTCGTTTGTGGGTGGAGATCTCTGATCAGTGACGGAAAAGGCCTTGACCGGCACCAGTTTTCGTCACAGTGCTCGGACATGGAGCGACGCTATCATCGGTGAGCTTTGAGTTCATCGGAAGTGCAGTGACTGTTGAATAAAGCCTCTGACGGTTGGCATTCTCAATTAATTCCTTGGTGAGGTCGAGCTCCGGGGGTTGCTCCCTTGAAGGCAACAAGCTTCGTGAGTCTGTAGATCTCATGCTGCACATCTGGCATGATATGATGGGCGGAGGGATACCCTACCACTCTACTCACGGACCGTCGACCGGGTATGCAAGATGCATAAGTGCTACCAGAACAAAATGTGACAGGGCAGGGCAGGGCTGGCACTCGTGGGGTGCATGTCAATGCATGCACAACAAGAGGTCCCAGGAAGATGTGCTTAAGCGGATGTACAATGTTCTTTAGTGCAGTTAACACACATATAGCCACGAGGTGGGAGTAACTACTCCGTACCTAGGTATGGTAGCCGTTTATTTTCCTGTAGCCCAAGGGTCGACATTACAGAACGTTGGGAGCATTCCGCCCATGTCTGAAAGATCGCGGGGAAAACAATGGGAGACTTTGCATTGCAACAATGAGTCTCCACCAGTTTAAAGTTCATTCTCCACTCGAAAGGGCCATTGTTACCTTCCAAGTCCAGTAAGCCAGCCAGCCTAGGTTTTCCCATTTTCCCCGAGGCCATCTCTGAAGCTACGTAATCAACTTGTACCTAGAAGTGTTCTTGTAGGGTTAGGTTCAAAACACCATGTCTCGACTCTAGGCTTAGTCATTTGACGAGTCACTAGCCCACACACTTGGGTACATTGACACCACATGACAACAATCTTGAAAGGGCGGACAACACATTGATTCTAGGATAATCCGAGAGGCTGGTGCCATCGTCAACACCCCCCGTCGGACTGCCCGAACGAGGCGATGACAACGAACAGATCATCGTCTCATTCCTGGCCGACAAGAGGTCTCATGTCCAGCCTCCTGCATTTGCGCGGAGGATTACGATATTGCGTGGTTCCGAGGCCTAGCGGCACTGCCAGTCCACCGTGACGAACTTCATCCCCTTGGATCGAGATAATCTAGCATTCTGCATCGCCTAAGGCACGCAGCTAAAGGCACTGCAGGAGACGTTAGGTGCAGTTCCCGAAATATACAGGTAGTCAGGGCTCGACGTTACCAAAAGCCGGGGCACGCATCGCAACCTCTTGCTACTCCGGACGAGGCGCCTGGCTAAGCGTGCAGAAGCTCCGTGGAGACCATGTGCTCCAATGCAAGATTCCGCTGCGACTAAAGCAAGGGCCTCTACCGATCCGGCTACGGTCCCCTGAGTTCTAGGAAAAGAGGGAGGTTGGGAAACGGGGCGCGAGAACGAAGAGTAGCCTGGAGCCCATTATTGAGCCAATTGTCTTGGACGGCAAGGATTATAATGGGAAGAGCATGTGAGATTTAACGAAATTTTTCTTGCCGTATAATCATCACATGGTACGCGAGTTCGAGGACTTTGGCGACCATGGCACGACCAGAGTCGGATCAAGCCCGTCAAGAAAAAGGAACGGCATGTTGCAATGCACATACGATCCGATGGTTTAGTAGGTCGGCAGAGCGGACCAGCCGAATAGGTGTCAGGTTGGGTTATGCCTTGGATTAACGCAGGTACCCATGCCGCAAGATAGCCGGTCTGGGCCAGAGTCGAGGATGATGTTGCTTCTCCAATTGCTTCTCCATCTTTTATCCAGGTTTGGTACGGAGTACACTGATTAGAGCCACCGGCTGTCGTGCATTTGAGATCTTGCCAATGTCCTCTGAACCCCAGTTGCCGCCTCCACAGGCGAGGAAATGACATGCAAATAGAGGCGGGAAACCTTGTCCATTCAACAGAGCGTATCAACAGACAATACCAGTTCCCGGAGCTCGCAAGCCTCTCCTTGAATGACGCTCCCTCCGGTCGTCAAGCCAAGGCATCCATTGCCTATTTGGAGCCGAGGGGATGGAATCTCAGGTTGGAGAAGGTGGAAGCGAGCGCGCACTGTGGCAGGGTTATAGTAAGTACCGGTACTCCGCACCGAAACCCCGATCTCTTCCCGTCTGCTAGCCTCCTCCATCATCCTATCATTGTGGCTTCAAACCCGCCTCGCCCAGCGGACAAACCTGGTCGCCATTGGCTTTCGCCTCTCATCGCGTTTCCGTACGTACCTTACGATTGATCCTTGGATTCTGTTCTAGGGTTTTTCCTAGGATTACCATTTCACCACGACCCACGTCGCTTCTCCTACGCTCTCACTTCCACATCACTTGTTGTCACTCCTTCGAAGCCCCTCTTACCTCTCGGCCGTTGATTGAGCTAGCAAGGATGTGGAGCAGGAGCGTTTCCCCTCCAAAGCGCTAGGCGAGCTGCTGCCGTTGGTTGGTCTGACCGTATTGTTCGCAGGCTGTTCGCACAATCATCAATCTGACCACCAGCCCAGGGCGATAGTCGCTAATCAGAGACCAGAATATGGCCCATCAACCAACTGGAGGGCGGCTTTGGGTGTTGCATGTTGGGTGTCGGGACCGGACAGATTGACAGCTGGCCACCTCCAACTGGCTGCACCGAGTTGCCCAGCACGTTCCAACGGGGGACAAATGCCCAGCCACACTAAAAGACCCGAGTTCAGAAGAAGCCTCAATTCTATCCCGGATCGAGGGTCTTTGTCTCACGCAAAAACAAAGAAACCCCAATCTAGCTAGTTACAACCCAACTTGACGGGGCATATCGAGACAGCACGGACAACAGCTCAAAGGACACCCAGTCCCTAACACAGTAACGCCCCAGGTCACCAGCCGTCGTCGAGCACTTGAGCCAGCCCGGCCCAGCCTCCCCATCTTCTCGATATCAAAGATAGATTCACTGGTGCCAACAGCCCCGCATTGACCAGTTGAGGCTTCTCGTTCCTCAACAGAACCCTTGTCCCAGTGTGGCCGGAAATGCCCGCTGGACCCGGTCCAAGGAGGATGGCTCTTTGCTTCTTCTGAGCTCGTCGTACCATGCTATTCGCCCCCATACCCACTGGCCTGCGACTCCAGAATGCGATATGCGGCTTGAGACTTACCATGAACAGAGACACCCTCACGCCCGAAGAATTCGCGGTAGTGGCGTTTGGCACGCCCAGTTCTCTTCAAACTTGCACGAGGCTGTTGTACATAGTGTACTCGAGCTTGTTGGAAGAAGACTCGCACACATGAAACAGTGCTCTTCAACTTCCCGGATCTTCTTTGAGCCCTCTGAAGCCTCGGTTTACATATCTGGAGCAACCGTGGCGATTGTCTTCAATAAGCGCCTCGCGAACACATAGGGTTACTTCGCGATGGAAGATGCAGGGTTGCCTATGGTTGATATCCACAAGTTCGAGCGGCGCAGCTCTCGCACTCTTTTTGACGAGGCGACGCTGTACGTAGTAACAAGCGGATTCCCTGAAGAGCGATTCTGATGCCACCATCAGATAGTTGCGGCAATGGTACTACAACGTGCATGATGCAGAGATCATCTCGCCCGTCTAACGGCGTGTCTGTCGACACCAGCGAATGTATCGCTATTCGTGGCGTTCTCGTTAACCTACATCCAGCACGTGATGGGCAGGTAAGTCAAGAAATTTGACCTGGGAACGCCCTGGTCAACAGGTCTGGCTCTCCAGCCTCGACTTTACGTATCAACTTGTCTCAGCCCCCTCTGACAAACGAGCCAGATACGAAACGCTTCAACAGCTGTATCTGCCAACACCCGGTTGTCAATTGGCCTCGGTCTAAATTGCCTCGTGGCGTGATGAGTGCGTCCTCCCCGTCATCATCCGTGGTTCCCATGCCCATGTTTCTGCAAGCCCTCGGAAGGCTGAGCTTTCCTTTTGCCTGTCGATTCAACAGACAAAGTACAAGTGCCCTCTAGAAGCTACGGTCCCTGCAGCCGCCCGTCCCAGGGGGCAGGGGTGGCAGGGGGGTCATGTTGGCTTGAGCACTCGCATGTTCTGCACAGCGGCTATGTAGTGCATGTCTAGAACATGACCAATGGGCGTTGCAGCAAGATCGGGAAGACTGAACATGGGTCTTGACTGGGGCGTTTCAGCAGACACCCAGCCGTTTGCTAGTCTCAGCACGAGCGGCCGGCGCCTGGGCTGCTTCGACTTATTCCGGCCACCGTGGGGGAAATCATGAGCGCCAAGTATTAGCGAGCCTACCTCAGTCGCCACATTTGCCTGCTGGGGTGCCAGGGCGGTCCAATCCCTAGCACACCGGTGCCCGTTAGCCAGCTTCTGGTGGGGCATCCTGGCGTTAGCCTACCCGTTTGTCTTGCTGTCAGATGCGAGATGGCACAGTGAGAATTGGGCTGAGGTTGGACAAAAGTGCCCACCGGGGCTGGGCGGTGGCTATCGGTTTTCGGGCTTGTTCTCCGGCCGAGATGCAAGTCGGTTTGCTCTCAGATCGGGAATCTTCTATCTTTTTGGTGGGCCAAGATCTTTGGAATATTCCTGTGCCTCCGGAGCTCAAGGTCAAACACGCCATAGACGGGCTGCTTCCAGGACATCAGATTCATCATGAGGGCCACATGGGGCCAGCAATTGCCAGGCCTCGGGGCCCCATATCGCCCGGTCGATCTTTTTTTTCGTCAAATCCGCCGACCGCTGTTCTAGGTCCCCGAATTGGCTGAAGAGGAGTCTAGGCCGGTCACTGGATCTCAAGCCAATGGGCGCTCACCACGTCTTTGGCACACCACCACCATTACAATCCCGCAACTGTCACCACCCCCAACGGCCAGCGCAAAAGCTCAGGTCATCAGATTCAGTTGACTGATGAGCTGCGGGCTCCTAGATCTATTTCTGTTCATTATCGATTCACCAGCCCACAGAAACTCCAGCAAATAGTGGTGCAACTCCATCGAACAGACAGCTTGAGGTCTCGTCCAATGACTTGACGGTGGCGGTCAATATCGAACTGATCGGGCACATTGCCCAGTCAGCCACAGTGCCGGCCAGCTAACTATCTGCCAATTGTCTCTCTGTGGGCACAAGTTAATTGATCTATGGCCGTGTCCATGAGTTATACGGCTCTCACTGTCTTCCCGCGGGCAATTTCATCAGCGACGACGAGACGGCACGGCTCCGGAATATTTCACCCAGTGCTTTGCCACGGTGCAAATCATCGCCCCCCGGCCTGCCGAGCCCAGCTAGGGCTTTGTCCACATACTGCCGCTGCGCTTTTCAATCGCCAGATAAGATCTGGCAGCGCTTAGTGCACTCCTGTGCTCTGCCATCCGACCAGGTCTGTCTGGAGATCTGACCTGTGCTTGCATGTGCATCAAGCTCACTTCTCTGAGCATGTTCCCGCACGGCGATTGGGATTCGTCTCTCTGATAGTACTCACGGACTCCTCCTTGATTGTTTTTGGATCACGTTGAAGAGAGCGTCGGGATGCCGTTCGTTTTCCCGTGCCCCAGTGGAGGCTCTTTGAGGCCTAGTGCTGCTCTCACCGCTACTCTAAAAATCAGAACGTACTACGTACTTCCCGAGTGAAGACGCACTGGGCTTAGAGCGACGCCCTCCCTTGCATGATTAGACAGGGGTGGTCTGCATGAGAGCGGCCACGATAACGGCACCACTTTCGCTGCCAGCTCACTTGTTGGTGGCCCCGCTTGGCCACGACGAAACAGATCTTGAGGGGAACAGCTAACGAAAGCCATCAGCGGATGCATCGCTCCCTGTCAGCAAGCTGGGAGCTTGACGGGTAACATGTACTCCGCAGTACTAGTGAGGATCCACCACGACAGTGAGCAAAGAAGCAAAGACGGCAAGGCAACTGTGCGGCCCAACTGATTTCGTTGAGAATATTGCGGGATCGCATCATGGTCAATACTGGCGATAGGGTGTAACTGCTTTTCAGGAGATTAACTCCACGTCACAGTGTCAACGCGGCTCAGGGTCAAGGGGTTGCTTCGTCTCCCGATCGGCAAGATTGTGTAGAGTGACAACGGTGACAACGTGATTTGAGCGAGGATCTAGCCGTCGACTTGTCTACTACGTACATACATTAGCCTTCCCGCCCAACACGCAGCAGGGTGTTCTGGAGGAGGGCTGGGGGACGACATGGTTATCCACCTGCCAACTAATGTACGAGGGGTGCTCATGCGTGCGTGCATGCAGGACAACTTGAGGTTAATTGTAGGAACTTGTCCGCTGATGGCACGCCGGATATAGCCTTTGGCGAGCCAGACGACCTATCTGCTCAACGACATACACTCAGCTTAGGGATCAGGAAAGACAGATGAGCACTGATGACACATCTGCCAGCATTTTCAGCGGATGTCTACAGTATCTTAGTTATTACGTGTTTGATGGAGCACATGGCGGTATCCTGGCCATTGGCTTGCATATGACAGGTCTGCACAAGAAGGGAATAAATGGAGTAGATACGAACGGTCTCCTCTGCCTATTGATCCCTGGCCAAAGGGTGCCGCTACCCGTGATGCAAACCATCACTCCACAGCATGCTCGCGGCAACTACTCAATATCGGCACCGTGAGATTCGATACGGCCCCAGAGATATATGTAACGGCGGGATGTGGGCTGCAGTTATGATCCGCATACGTTCAGAGAGTGTGTGCTAAAATTGCTGTTCTATTTGGGGAGGTCCAGAAAGAGCAGCTGGGCAATAGCTGAGAAGTTGTAGGTTATCGGAACATGTCCAGAGGTGATTGTTGCATCATCCTCGGTGATTCTAGTTACCGCCATCCTGACCGGACGAAGGGCAAGAGAACCTGACATGGCAGAGCTGGGGTAAGCCAGGGGGCCAAGGGGAGATCGGCCGGGAACGGAGACGTTGCGTCCTCGGCTCGGGGTCGGCGATCGAAGCCTGCCGGGTTTTGAAGAAGAGGGGTTGGGTAATAAGATGTGACGAGGTTGAAGTGGGAAGAAGAGGAATCATCCAGCACTTGCAAGGGATCTTCTCCAGCAGACGATCAAGGGCCACGGGGTGGTTGTGAACGCGAGCTGGGATGGAGGACGGGGAACGACTACACAATGAGGAACAAGCATTAACACGCTGCAGGGACCTCGAGCATCTCTGATCCTCGTTCCATTCTCTTCGGTCGGTTGACGTTGGCTAAAATGGCTTGCAATTGAAGGGATTGCGTGTCTTGCGTGAACGATCATGGGCAGATTGTGTAATGCAGACACATAGAACGTCCTTGCGGCGGGGATATCCAATGCAGGGTCCTTGAACGGGGCGCAATCTCAATCAGCGACTATGCTCATGGCCTTCTGGCTGGCAAATTGTCAGTCGAGTTGAGTCTAAGCATAGACACAGCTGTGCCCGCCATCAACGCCCTAATTGACGCTCGCATAATTACGATAGGTGCTACGAAGCTTATGCCACGCCAAGCTAAGTCATGTCATGTCATGCCATGTCATGCCATGCCGATGCCAGTCGAACCGTGGTGTCGCGGCCGAGCTACTCATCCGTCTGCGAGAGGACCGAACAAGCAGTCAAGGCAAAGCAAGGCGACGCAAGGCAGATCAGCCCTGCGCTGCCCGGACGAATGCACATCATGATTGCAGCCCCTCGCTTTGCATGCAGCTGAGGATAGAGTGGGGGGAGATGCTGGCATGCGGTCCAAACCAGGGCGCGGTTGGAGATTTGATGCGAGAGATCGCTTGGAGTTGGCAGCGGTGTCACAGACCAGCTCTGGCTTGGGCAGCTTGCCTGGTTGGTCGGTTGCCCAGCAGACTACTCCGTACTCATGTTGGTGAATGTCATGATCGATCCTGGTTGTACCTGAAGCTGAGTGCAGGTTAGGTCCGTGAGCGTGCGATACGGACTTGATAGTTTGTGACATGACAGTTATAAAGTACTAAATGAAGCAATGCAGCGGTAGTCTGTGTGGTCAGTCAGGACTCCTCCGATGTATGCTTGTATCCCTTCATGATCAACCTGGAACTGGTGATGCATACTTCATCAGCGTCCAGGCACATTGTGTTCGAAGCGGCATTGGTTTTGGGGTATCGAGACGGCGACCCCTGGCATGACATCCCGTGCGTCTAGGCCATGATATGATTCTCAAGCAACCCAAACCGAGGAGTGTCACAAGTATTGAGTTGTTACGGACAAACTGGACAATTGATGAACCTTCAGGGCAACGCGAAACGGACCCTCATGTGACCTCGCGTTTGAAGCTGGAGGGGTAATTTGCACGAGTCAATGACAGACGTGGTCCGTCTCGCTCGCACGCGCCAACACGGACGGGAATGACGACAAAGAATATGAGACTACCAAGAGAGCCTTGGTCCTACAAGAAAAAAGCTGGATTTTCCGTGGCATCTACTCGCCTGAGACGCCCATGACGATCTGGCGATCTGCTACTGTTGCAGTTGCTCGAGTTTTGCATACGAGCATCGTCTGGCCGCTGCGTTGGCCAGCATCGTCGAGGCAACAGGATCGCCCAAAATAAACACATCCTCTTGGATCGCCGTCTCATCCACAGCCATGCCTTCCCCATCAAAAGCCCCGGTATCCAAGGCCGCAGCACCCGTCTATGGCGCCTATTTCGACCCGTGGAACTCGTCATCGACGGGCCACCAACGTCCAGAAAATCGCCCCGGCACCGGCTGGCGCGAGTCCCGCAACCGCAAGCTCAACAGCCAGTTCCGCGGTGGCTCGTCCGGCGGCGAACGCCTCAGCGACACATGGGGCGCCGGCTCCGAGGACTTTGACGAGAAGCGCAAAGTGCTCGTTCCCAAGGCTGCCACGGAGAGGGCCCAGCGGAGCGTGAGGGACATGCTTGTGCAGCCGGGCAAGATGCGCGAGAGCTTGGCGACCAAAGACGAGAACGCGAGCATCACAGGGGAGGCGGCGCTGATGGAGAAGAGGAGAAGGGAAGACGAGGAGGAGAGGCCGTCGAGGGGTATCTTTGACGGCGTGGTTGTCTACGTCAACGGCAGCACGTTCCCTCTGATCTCGGATCACAAGCTGAAGCATCTTCTTACCGAACACGGAGGCCAAATGTCGCTGCATCTCGGACGACGGCGGGTCACGCACGTTATCCTAGGGAGACCGGCCGCGGGCGCACATGCGGGAGCCGGCGCCGGAGGGGGTCTTGCCGGAGGAAAGTTGGAGAGGGAGATTCGAAAGGTTGGAGGGTGCGGAGTCAAGTTTGTTGGTGCTGAGTGGTAAGAACCCAGTCGTTGCTGTCTTATCATCCTAGGTTCCCTGTTTCAAGTGGACAATTCAGCCGATGCGTTGTCGTTGCCAGAGTTTGGTACTTACACGTTTACTAGGGTTCTCGAAAGTCTGAAGACCGGTAAGCGGCTGCCCGAGGCTCGGTTCTCCAACACGAAGATCGCACCCAAGGCTCAAGGGAGTGTCTACGGACTCTTTTCTAAGCAACCGACACAGCAGCCACCCAAAGAATGATACCCAGACGATGCATGGACACCACTTCGTTCGTCTACGAAACGTCAATCATCGAACTACGACACTATGGAGTTAAGGGGCATCGTAACTATACCGCGGCGACTGTACATATAAGGGCGTAAGAGCGTGTTTTGGTCGATTCAAGGAGGTTTATCTGCACCAACACATGGATCAAGCATATACGGAGTTGTTTGCTGTCACGCTTGGACCTCTGATGATCTTAGACTTGGTTGTCCTCGCGGACAAGGGGGGCTTTTTGCATTACACTCAAGCTTGAGTTGAGTTATTTGTTCGTGTCTTGGTTGCTTCAGTTGTCCACTGTGCTCGATTCCGGCTTATTCGAGGCATTGGAGATATTATGTACGGTGCAGCAAGAGGTCTCCTTTGCCATTGCCCAACTCTTGACATGGATACAGGCACACTTCCCTTTGGCGATTAGCCGAAACAGGCTCCATTCAGTCAAGAGCTCCCCACGCCAGAGGTGTGTTGCTGCCATCCTACATGGGTAAGTAGTTACAGTGGACTGCTCTTCAAACAAACAAAGGCAGTTGTTAGAGCCGAAACCCAGCCATTACATCCTCAGCCCAACAACGATATACAAATATCGTCATGCCTTTTTGGAATTGCGATTTTGAGCACTGCTGGAAAGCAGCGGATCGTATGCATGGCGATTGTATCCTATGCAATCGCCATCTCTGCCGTCTCCATATGGGAGCTGAGTTTCACAAATGCCCTGGCCCAGAGGTCGTTCCAGACTCACTCAAAGACGAATCCAACTACTGACACTCATGTTTGGCAGGATCTGGATGCCTACGATGCGGCAGTGAAAGCGGCAGAGAGAAAAGAGCTGGTGAAATTGATGCGGACAATCAACATGTATGGCCTACTGTGCCTGGCACGTCAGCTACGCAACGAGACTCGCTGTTCGATTGTTCCGCTCCAAGACGATGAAGCTACGCGGAGATCCGTAGTCGGAAAGACGCACTATTCCATCCGTATTACTTTTGAAGACGGAGTGAAATGGGTTGCTCGCATTCGCAGATTCAACGCTACAAAGTCTCCCCGGCAGCTGCAGGAGATGAGGGTCAAAAGTGAGGTTGCAACCCTCAAGTTCCTGGAGAAGACAAAAGTCCCTGCACCTAGGGTACACTGCTTCGGCCTCGCGAGTGATGCTGAGTTCAACTGTGTTATGGTTGACTATATCCTGATGGACGACCTACCAGGAGAGCCACTGCAGTGGTCTGAAGTAACAGACGAGACAAGGAAGAAGGTCCTGAGCCAGCTTGCGGGTGTCGTGATCGAGCTTCACCAGCATCCCTTTGATAAAATCGGTGCCCTCGATCTCCCAACTGAAAGGCATCTCTTTGACAGCACCGGTGCCCTCGATGTACCGGACAAATCTCACGTCGGATCATGTGTGCGAGAGTCCCAAGTCAACTCGGCTGAATATGACATTGATCCCCACGGGCCGTTCTCATCTCTGGAGGACTATTATCGCGATTCAATTCAGCTTGTCCTTGATTCCATACGCCGCGACGAGATGTACCCGCGACGACAACAGTTTGAAGCCTTCATCGCCCACAAACTTCTCTTGGATATGGTTCCATCTATACTGTCGGCATCAAAACAGGGCGAGGGCCGGTTTGGGGAAGACAAAGGTTTTTATGTAGAGTATCCTAAAGACAGAGACCATATACTAGTCGACGAAGAGTTCAACATCACGTGCATCATCGACTGGGAAGGGGTTCAAACCAACTCCTCCTGTCACGCTTTCAACGGTCCCACCAGCTCGATACAGTACGAAAGTTTATGGAAGGGCGGCGAGGAGCTTGGTGTTGACGACGCTGCTCTTGCTCACTCTCTCTGGACCGAATTGCGTCCGGATTTGGCACATTATGTCAGTAATGGCCGGCTACAGCGCTTATTTACCTTCTGCATCGGATGTGATATTACAGACTGGAATGGGTACCTGGGTCTCATTCGGGCGCTGAGAGATGCAACAGGGGAGGATAGAGGCCTGGAATGGGTTGATTTGAAACGCCTTGTCATGGAACGCCACGCTCAAGACCTTCATTTGGGCATCCTGCATCGCATTGATGAGAGGATCAAGGCTCTTGAAGGTACACAAGATAATGCGATCCATGAGTAAGGTGCAGTACTATGCAGGTCTCCTATAAGGAAACTAGAAGGTGTCTTGAGTTAGAGCAGGCCAACGATTAGACTGGCAGCACAGCAGCGAAGCGCAGTTGTTCTTATTCAGAAGCGTACGTCTGATTGATCACAGGAGGGACTACTATGCCGTCTTAAATATCAACGCTATTGTACCTGACCGAATATGTCCTCCAGGGCGAGTGGCATATCCACACATCATATGCTTGCTCGACTAAAGCGAGCAACATCCCTAATCCTACATATAATAACGCCATCGTGACCCGGTCCCATCTTACAGGCGAGCCTTGATCATGCCGTCTACCTCTCCATGTTTAGCTCCCACCTGTTGGAAGTAGTCGCCAATCTGAGCTCGAGCTACCTCCAAGGTAGACACATCCTCGATGGTGCTGGGCACCGCCACCTCCTTTGCTAGTTCTCCATGAACAGCGTTTTCAACCATCTCCCTTAGCACTCGTCGGAGCATCTTTCCAGACCGTGTCTTGGGGATCATCCCCCTGCCCTGGATTATACCTCCCAGTGAGGCAATAGCACCAACCTGACCACGCACCAGGTTCTGTATCTCTCTGGCGATCTGCTGATCTAGCACCGCTGATTCTGGGTGGTTCCGCACGGAGAGCGTAATGAAGGCAAATGGAAGTTGGCCTTTGAGAGCGTCCGGTATGCCAACCACGCACGCCTCGGCGACGAGAGGGTGGGCGGCGATAGCCTGCTCGATAGATCCTGGCGGGTTGTCTTGTTTAGCCTGTATCCTGTCTGAAGGCGGGACTTGGAACTCACCACTAGAGAGGCGATGGGCGCTGACATTCAGCACATCGTCGTTACGTGCCATTACGTGGATGTAGCCCTGTTGGTCGACCCAGCCCGAGTCGCCAGTGTCGAGCCATTTGCCCTGAAACCTCTTTAGGTAGCCTCTGTAGAACCGCTCCTCGTCTTGCCAGAGCGTCCGGAAGCCTGTAGGGGCCAGGGGCAGCGCCAGGACGATGTTTCCCATGGAGCCCTTGTCCACCTCGGCACCCTCGTCGTCCACGATGCGGACGTCGAAGCCCGGCATGGCCTTGCCGGCACTGCCGGCTTTCAGATGAGGCGGAGGATGGTCGCGAACGTCCGTCTTGCGGTGCTTGCCTGCGTGCGGAACAAGAGCACGCCCCGTTATGGGGGAGCCCACCTCGGTTGACCACCAGTTGTCGATGACGTGGGCGTTGTCCGCGCAGTATTGGGTCATGAGCTGCTGATACGCATCGATGAGCGTCGGCTCGGAGCGCTCGCCAGCGAGGAAAAGGCCCTTCAGCGTCTTGAGCCCTCCTCGCCTGCCAGCTTCGGTGAAGAACCGGTTCCCTGGGTCTTCGCGTTTGATGGCACGGAGTGCCGTCGGTGCGGTGAACATGGTGTTGACCTTGTATTCTTCGATGATGCGCCAGAACGCGGACGCATCGGGGGTGCCGACGGGCTTGCCCTCGTAGAGAACCGTTGCGGCCCCGGTCAATAGAGGGCCGTAGACGATATAAGAGTGGCCTACGATCCAGCCAATGTCGGAAGCAGTGAATGACACGCAGCCCGGGCCGTTGATGTTGAAGAGATAGCTGATTGAAAGATGCAGCCCGACGGCGTGGCCACCAGCATCTCGCAGAACGCCCTTGGGTGTCCCAGTCGTGCCTGAAGTGTGGATGATGTAGACTGGGTCAGTAGATCGGACCGCAACACAGTCGGCCTTGACGCCGCGAGAATGGGCATCATCGACAAGGCTTTGCCAGGTGAGCTGTCCTGCTTCACGATTGATGTCCCATCGCAGTTGGTCACGTTGCCAGACGAGGACCTTCTGGGTCTTGTGGGCTGATAACACGATAGCATCTTCGACCAGAGGTTTATAAGCGATCGGGGGCTTGTTGCCGTCGATGCCGCACGAGGCAGTCAGGATGGCAATGGGCTTGCACGAATCAATACGCTGGGCCAGGGCGTTGGGAGCAAAGCCGCCAAAGACGATAGAGTGGATGGCACCGAGGCGGTTGACGGCAAGGATACCTATCACCGCAGAGGGGATCATGGGCACTATTGCGGACAGTCAGTCCAAACTTGGCCCTGTCATGCTGAAGACACTTCGTGGGTGCACTTACTGTAGAGCATGACAACGTCGCCTCTTCTTACGCCCTGTTCCCTGAGGGCACCGGCGAGGGTCTCGACCTCATCGAGTAACTGGCTGTAAGTGTACTTTTCCTTGGTGTTGGTGACGGGGCTATCGAAGTAGATGGCAACAGAGTCGCCGTTGCCACTCAGAACATGGCGATCCACGCAGTTGTAGCAGGTCGAGATCTCTCCATCGGGGAACCATTCCCAGCTGTCGTGGGTGATGCCGTTCTTGAGCGTCTTCTCCGTTAGCCGGATGGTTGAAGAGAATGGCTTGTGCCAGTGCAGCTGCTCAGCCTGGTGGCGCCAAAAGTCGTCGCGGTTCTCGAGGCTGTGCCGCAGCACCTCGTCTTGGACGTGGATGTCGTGGTTGTCGTCGGACATGGTTGGCTTCTCCGGCTGAGTCTGCTTCTGCTTCTGGCTCTGTGGTTCTCGGTGCGTGCTGAACGAGTATCTCCGCGAGCTTGGAGCAGGGGATGCTTGCAACGCTGGCGATGCCGTTGAGAGCGACGGACGATGGCAGTGGCTGGTAGAGGATACAGGGAGCGATGTTGAAGCCCTACGGGGGCGGGCGAGGTTGATGACTTCTTGAAGGGCCTGTCTCAGATTCCACGGCATCCGAATGAGTCGGAAGCGCGCCCCGAAGCTTCGTTGCTAGGGTATCGACGGCTAGGCCTGCGGGAGGATATGCTCGGCTATAAGCTCGTCTAGAGAAGCTATATAGGTGTAAGTTGGAAGGGAGCAGAGCAGATCCGGGGAAAGCTCTGTGACTCTGCGTCATTGGGAGTGGAACTTCAAGCGGTCTTGGGCTGTAGGGCTTCAGAATTGTGGGAAAGGAGACTAAAATGCTATTAACGGGCTATCGACTGGCGTCCAATGTCCTCGCTTCGTGTCTCTCTCTCTGTTCGGGGTTCCGTGAGTGTGTTCCTTGGGAGAGGTATCCACAGAAGGGTCTCATAAACTGTACCTTAGCTCCCCCGCATTCCAGCTTGGCCATTTCAGGTTCTTGCGGGACCAAGTCCCCTTGTCCCCTTTGTCCGGTAAGTGTTGCCGATTGGGCCGGCAAGGCAGTCCGATCTCGCTGTTTAATAATATCGATGCTTCATTGGGCAACGATTAATCTACGGAGATATCCCGGATTCCTGGGGTTCGGCTTCTGGGTAGATCTTGCCGATCAACGTACCCTAGAGCTGGTAATATAGCAATTTGCCATTGATGAACATGGTAAATATGGTACATCTGCACCAACCTTGTGTTAGTGGGTAAAGCCGGTTGCTTCGTATATTCTCTTGCATGTTTGCACGTTGCATTTCGTTCCTGGCGATCCCTGCTGATTCGAACGAGGGGACAAGCCTGTCCAATTGCCGCATTACCCCAGACAAGGATCTCATGCGACCACTCCTTCGACACAGTCAAATGCAACTGCTCTGACGAAGTTGTAACTAAGTATATATATGGCTCCGTTAGTCTGCACGAGTTAGTTTCGCACAATGTCAGATAGTATGTTGGTTTTTCTGGATACTAGGCTCGAGGTTGGTGTTCCTCGAATAAGGACATTCACTAATGCACTCAAGCGGTGCATAAGTTAACTTGATCGTAACCAAGCAATGCCATACCCTCGGACCGGTACATTCACAATGCCCTCCTCACTTTGAAAAACAACCAAAACCCCAAAATGCCTGCACACGCAAGTACCTCTTGATAACAAACGAAAAGCGCTCACTCTGGAAGGAGGCTTCTATTCATGAAAGTTGAGATAACACCGTCGTCACCGCAATTTCGCCTAAGAAAAGCCATTGTTTCAACGCCATCGACGCCCTCCCCAACGCGCCGTCTCACGCCTGGCCGTACGCCACGGGTTCACACCCTCAGCCTGTGCCAACGATTAGGGTCTGGTGATGCATCGCTCGGTCGTGGGTGACGCTGGTCATAGCAATAACCGGACATGATAATGTGGCTCTGGATCATTGTCCTAAACGGTGCCTTGGCGACCAAGAACCATATGGCTTGTTGGTGCTGCATCCGACCCAGGTATAGTTTGGAGAGATGCAATGAGGATGAGAGAAAGGAAGTGATTCTGGTGGCCATACCCCATGGCATAGGTGAGTTAGCGCCAAGAGATGCAGCCACAAAATGGCTGGCACATGGCCAAGCAGGAAGACGATAACAATGAAGCTCTAGGTTGCCGCTAAGGTTCCCAGATGGGCCAGCATTCCAGTAAACACCAATGGCCAGGCCAGTGGTTCAACACATAGACGAAGTGCACCATGTCTCGGCGCCCATGTGTCGATCCAAGACAGTGACAAAAACTCTATGTAAGTCGGATCGCGGCCATGGGATGAAGTTGATGGGCATTTCAGATCAGAGTATCAATGTGGAACAGGTAACTAGATGAAGTGCGCCGGACCAAAACTGGCCTCTCAGCAATGCTTGCTTTGCCTTGACTATGATACAAGATCTCCCCAGGCTCACAACAACATTGGAAACTGTTTGACAAGAGGCCATAAACACGCCCAACGGCAGGATGAATACCCTGATGCCTCGACGGAAACAATTAAGAAGGCATCGAGAGTTCCTCCCCAAAAATGTATCAAGAAAAGAAGAGACATGAAACTGGCGCAAGATGATTCGAAGGTTGGTAATGCGTCTCCTGAAGGTCTGGTCAAGGCAAAAAGAATAGGGACGATCCGCGAGTGAATCCAAGACCGAATCGTCCCGATCGCTGCTCCAAAGGCAAGTGTAACACATTATATTCCCAGCCTCGAAAAAGACCTCACACACAGATATGCGAGCTCCTTCCGAACACCGGGACAAAACTCATGTCGAGAAATGCCCCGACCCTGCAATGCGTGGCCATCATTAGATAAAAGACTCCATAGAGCAGTGCAGAAGTATACCGATTTCTCCGCGTCGTATGTTCGTATCCCAAAAAGTCTATACATTCCCTTAAAAAACGCTTGCATCTCCCCTGCGAACTGAAAACCAACACTAACTCTCCCACATCGCTTCACCAGAGGCGAAGGCTACCACGTAAATTAAATATTACCGCACAAAAGAAATCGCTGGTAGGACGTGGACGACGAGGCGCGCTAGGTGCTGATTTACAGGAAAGCAGCGAGACCGACAATGGCAGCGAGGCCAGCGCCGGAGAGGGCGGCGACCTTGCCGGCACCGGCGGTGGGGACCTCCTCGGGGCCCTTGGGG
>JADBHU010000767.1:2280-53253 GCA_017140155.1 Fusarium devonianum
GAGAAAGAAAATCCATGATCAGTAACAGATTAGAGATATGTTGCGCACGCACCTCTCCTTCCCCGCCGTCCACTTCTGCCCCTCCAACACAAAGCAGGCATAGCGGTTTAGAAGGCGTGGGAAAGAAAGCCTCACATTGCTACCCTTTCCACTGCTCGATTCCACACCCGTCATAGGCAGGTGCGAAAGAAATCCTATCGCGCACCTCCTGCTCCCCCTAGTAACCTAACCTCAATCGAATTGTACCTACCTCCCCCGGAACATCTCTCCTGCACCTACGTTGGATCTCAATCCCCCCGTCAGAAGCAACGTCTGGTAGATATTTTGACAACGCATCACCACATCGCAGGCTGAGCAAAAACTGGCCGACTTGCTGCAGCTCTGCCCGACCCGCCGTCTTGCGTTGACCTACCTATTCAGCCCACGCCCCAGCAATGAGCCAATCCCTACCCCGTCATCGTTTGCCCTTCACTTAGTGCCTGTCTTTGCCCGCCGTCTTCTACCTCCATCCTGACTCTTGGACCAAGCGCCGCCAGCGAAGAAACGCACCAAGACGGGGGGCGTGGGCGTGACTGCGTTTGGTTGCTCTTCTTCAAAGGCCGACAATCCAGCGCTGCTTTCCCATCGCTTTGTCCTTTTGGCTTCCGTTAGCGTCCGTTAGCGTAGCGCGCTTGTGTTCACAAGTCCTGCCCTTCATCGTCTTGACAGATCCGTTGACCCCCTCCCAAGCTCCTTGCTCTCGGTGCAGCAGCCCAGCAGACCAGACGCAGTCGACAGGTACACTTGATGCATGAGTGCGGAGAGCGACAAGGGAAACGCATTCCTCAATTTCCAAGATGTGGTACGCAACTTTTTTTTCTTTACTTCATCCCCTGATGAATGTGCAAAAATAAGACTTGAGCAAGGACAACATAGCCAATGGTCTCATCAGAACTTGGTGATCTCCTCACGGATGCCCATCGACACGGTGAGACATCCAATGCCCTCTTTCTAAATGGCCAGGGCCAACACTGCCGGGTCTTCAACAGCATCGGAACCCGGCCGATTCAGAGGAGCAGAGATGAGTGTGTGAGGGTGTGTGGGCGTTGGCGTCTGCTTGGATCCATCCAGATAGCCGTCCAACCACTCAGCGTCAATTCGTTGGTTCTTTGCATCGTCCGTTTGGCCCTTCCTCGCTACATTCTCTCTGCTGGAAAAGCAGCGAGCCAGCCCGCGACAGAATTATCCCTCACGTTACTGAAGCCTGGAACAGCCAAGCCAATGCCCAGCATTAACTGGCCTCGTACACTGTTTAGTTTCCGAGCGACTTAGGTACTACTCAAGGCGAGTCGTCGACTCTTACACGATCGTTCGTAGCCAACCGCAGTGGCCGTGAGAGGGAAACTCTACTTTTGCCCCCTTCTACAAGTCCAGTGGCTAGTGCAGCCACCTGTGTCCGTTTGATGGACCCGGATATGCATGGCATCTCACCAGCATCTCGCTTTCATTTGCGCATCTGCCACGGTCTTGGTCCGTTCTCTCGAATTGGGGCCTCTATCGGTCTCCGCCGGCGCACACACGCACCCGTGCCTTTATCTCTTTCTGCCTTCTGTCTGCCCTAGTCGGTGCATTGCTTCGTCATGTCCATGTCCTGGTACTCCGGGTGTTAGCTCTACGCTGGTCTTGACACAGTTCTCTTACCTATTTTATGAATTTCCCCAATCCTACTTCTAGCCTTGTTCGTCAAACGTCAAGTGACGAATCCGAAGCGGACCCTGTTCAGACAGAAGTTATTAGCCCCGTTCACATACATGGTCCGTCAACGATTGCGGACTCTCGCTCTCGGCATCTGCACATGCCCTTATGAAATATTGTCGCCGTTGCACCCCCGTTGAAAAAATCACTGTAACGCAGGCCGATCGTCACTATCAAGGCAGAGAGATCGTGGGGCGTCTTGAAGCCACTTTCTTTTCTTCTGTGCACCTCGTCCGAATGGGTTGTTATTTTCTATCTCCACCCTCCCCCGATCCCGATAGACCCGTCCCAACTATGCCTACTCGACTTCCGTCTGTCTCGTTGGTCCGGCCCTCAAACGAGCGTTCGTTTCCAACATGTACTTTATATTTTCGTGCCATGTCATTTCCTTTCCAAGACTCGTTTGCCGCTCCTAGCCTCCCTAGTCGCCCACCCGGCATTCCTAGTCTTGTAAGCCTTCCTACCCTCCGTCCCCCTTAGCCCATCGTGTCGTCGTTGCCGCCTATGATGGTCCACACCTTTGCATCCCGCTGTGATCCTCGCCTAGTTTCTCTTCTCCTTCTCCGCCATGTCATCATCTTGTCCTGTCCCTTTCCACGCCCTCTCGAGCGGGGTTGCTCGTGTTGGTCTAGCGAATGGTGTTGAGTATGAGTTATCCTCTGGTTCACCCAGGTTGGCCGGGGAAGTCTCTGGAAAAGTATAAGAAGGGCCAACTTGGTCGAGTTGAAGTCTGTTCCTTCTTCTTCCTCTCTCATCCTTCTCCCTCAAAGCTTCTGAACTTGACTTCCCAAATTGCCCTATTCTCATACAAAATCTCTTTGATTTGTTGCTTTGGTTCACAGACCTCTTCCTCACCTAGCTTCACTTGACTACGGAGGCAACTCAACGATCATCAACAACTTGACACAACTATCCACGGCCCTGATTGACTCGTACTTGTTTCATTCTTCCTTGTGCAATAGCCACCATGCCTTCTCACTACAGTTCCGTGGCCTATTCCATGCCTTTACCCGTCCCCTCCAAGGGCTCCCACTACCCCACCTACAGCCAGTACTCCGTCTCGCCTCCGGAATGTGACGACTCCGCTAGCTCTACATCGGGCATCCCCTCTTACAGTAATGGCGGATACTCGGCCACTTCATCTGGCTACGCCAATGGCTACGGAAGTGGCTACGGAAGTGGCTACGGAAGCGGCTACGGCGACTATGACAGCACCGTCTCTGCTAGCGGCGTCGATTTCCAGGAATACATGCAGGACCGCTTTGCCAACTCCTTCGACCCCATTCCTCTGGACCGCAGCATGGCCATGCAGGCTCAGACGTAAGTGGACCTTTTCATCTCGCAGCATCCAAAGTATCCCATAAGCGCACGCTGGCATGTACTGCAGACAACCCGCATTTGCTGGTTGGTGTTTTACGAGACTGTTGCAATTCCTTTGCTTGACCAGCCGAGAAAAACTGGCATCGATGGAAGCTTACTGTGTCTGACGAGCAGGTCCGGAAAGATGAATGCCAAGCATCGTGAACTCTTGGAGCTGCAAAAGAAAGCACAGTCTCGCCTGGCTAAGACGCGCGAGCGCTTCCAGGAGGGCATGCGAGATGCTCACGAGGTCCGCAGTGACCTCGAATGGACACAGAAAAAAGTTGGGTAAGTTTGATCAGCAAATCATTGGGAACCGGAATCTCTTGCAACGCAATGGATTGCGAGAGGTCCAACTTGCGTTCCCAAATTTTCGACTGTTTCTACGGAGATCCCAGACTAACAAGACACAAAAGATCACTCAAGAGCAAGGCCTCACGCAAACACACCAAGGAGTACAGCAAGGCTCGTGCGCGATATCCTTCGCCTGAGAACTAGGCTCCGGTTTCACTTTGAGCCGCATCTTGGCCATTTTACAACCAAATTTCATTTTAGCAAGCGAGTAATCTTTTCGTACGTTTCTCAACTCACCAAAAAATCTCGCATACGGCTACATGGTTTCGCACAATCTGCAGGAACCCGCCGTGACGGTATTACCAGGATCATGTATTGAGGCTCTTTCTTAGTTTGTCATTCAGGCACCTTGGATTTGTCATGCCACTACCCTTCCCTGACGTGCATGAACGGGAGTTCATGCAAGGCGAGGATGAGGTGACGTTGAAATCCGAGACACTAAACGCGGCAATCTTCTCACTAGACGCGGAATCTCGCGCTGCTTTTACCAGAAAACCCACAGGGGCGGGTGAGTGTGCAACTTCTGCCCTGGCAGGCGGATGATGTGGGGGAGACGAGGGACAGGGAGAGCCAAACGAGCGGCTGTTTCACGACTTATGGCTCGTGATTGGACGTCCCGAGCGATCTAAGGGCATTTGCTAAAAGTACACCACCTCCCTGTCGTCTGTGGGGGTGCAAGGGGAGAACGTCAGCCAGGTTGACAGTAAGACATGATCTGCTGGCACCGATCGCTGCAGGGACAACGTGTCTGGCAACATCCCTAAGGGAGTGGGTGACGCGGGAGCAGCCGAAAGCTGCCAGGTTGCTCAGTTCTCATCTCCCCGGGGGGGGTGCGTCGAGAGGAATCTCTTGGAAACCATGGAACCAAGGGGGGGTCGGGACTGTGAATAGCGGTGGTCTGTAAAGCCAATGTGTATTTGAGGCGCTTGTCCATTTAGGGGAAGTAGCGATGTTGATGTTGCTGCTTTGGGTAACGCGGCAGGTCAAACGAGCAGACTGGGTACTCTACTCGACGGGACAAGACGTTAGTGAGATGTGCCTCTTCGTTGATATGTTTGGCCGGAGTCTGGAGTGTAACGGTTTCGTAGTAATGAGTACGTTCCTCCCAACGTTGACCAAGAGAGTGGCCTTGAACTACCAGATGTGATTACCCGCACCCCGGTAGATGTGATTCCAGTGTTTCCACACCCCTCCAGGCCATTGGCAGTCCAGTATCGATGCATGTGATCATATCATCCTGGCGACGGCGGCAGAGTTAAGGAGGACCGTTGCAGAGGCATGGGTTGTGCTTGGAGGATGTTGTTGACACCCCTGTCGATGACCACGTGATTTCACGCGTGACCTGTAGTGGCAGATGTCTTACGTTGAACTCGTTGCTGCGACGGACATTGAATCCTACATCTTTAATCGGATGGTGTGTTCTCCCAGGTGGTGAATAAATGCATCCATTGCCACTGCCAAGTTGGTGACAGACAAGCTGAAGGATGTCTCAGACAGAAGCACTGGTTGGTGCCGCAACAGCGCCTGTACCACGAGGAAGCCAGGTGCCCCGTGTCTCCAGCCCACGGGCCTTTTCAAGCCTTTCCCACGGATTCTCGTTCGACATGGGGTCGTAGTATCCGATGGACCAGGCGTCCCCAGTCTGATGCGGCACCGACTGCTGGCCCTGGCGCGGAGGTGCTGTCGGGGCGGGACGCTGAGGCAGACTTGACGGGCGCACTTGCGCAGGCTGCTGCACGGGTTCAGGTCCATCATCTTCATCGAGGGCGATCTCATCGGCGTTGCTCTGACCGAGAGCGGTGGAGTTTGCGCCGGTGGCCGAGGACGGGACAGGCTTGGGCGGGAGCGCTGCGTCGGCACGGGGGTTGTAGCGGCGACGTTTGGAGGGAGGCGATGTGGCGCCGAATGATGCGAAGCCCATCTGGGCCATGAGGGCGTCGTCGGGAGTCTCAACATCAACGTCGACATCGTCGATGTCAACTCTGGGTGGTGGAGCGTTGTCGTCCATTGCGCAGGGCAGATGGGAGCGATTGATGCGGAGGAAGGTAAAAGTGAGGAGTTGGAAGTCGAAGAGACCAAGTTGGCGAAGGCGGGTGTTCTTGATGGACAAGTGAGTAAGTGAAGCCGAGCTCGCTGACGGAGATGGACAGAGTGAGGTTGGACGAGATTGAAGGGAAGTAGAAATGAGCCGCATTGATGGAAAGAAATCCGGGGTTCAAGCTTGGCGGGGCTCTGTGGCGCGACAGGTGAGGCTCGGCTGACATGTGGCTTGACAAGGTACGTAATACGTACTACCTAGCAAGGAAATGAATACGAGGAAAACCGTCGAAGTTAGAAGTTAAAGTTATATTAAAAGAGTCGATTAGTGAGAAACAAACAACTTTTACAGTGAGAGACAGCTTTTATCATGATCATCGAGTGAGATTCGTCACGCCGCTGTTGATTCAAAAACGCTGATATTTATTTAGTAGTGGCTGGCCGTTGAGACAACAAGCTGGGAGCTCTGAAGTGACATCACAACTTTTTGATCTGTAGATTCTCGTATGAACAGAAAACCTAAGATAAGCCATTGCTACCTAATGATAGGAGTTCGGGATGTGAAAATTTTGGCACAGTCGAGACGTCCCAAGTTTCAATAAGATTGACAGGTGTATACTAACTTGAGTAGCTTGTGGCTTTCTGACGCCAGACACGTTTCACATGCCCGGCCTCTTGATTTGACCGACGATCACAGTCACCGCGGCCATCAACTCATCTTAATCATCTTTACTGTTTACATGGGCGTCAGAGACTATTGAATGACAATTCGTCTTGGGCATATATTCTACTATCGGCATCGGACAATCTCCATTGACTAAGCTCTGTCTTCCCACATTGTTTAACCAACCTTTCTCCATTTCAAAACACCACCTCAGCATCACCACCATCACTATGACTACCGACTCAGCGCCCATCGCGCTCACCGTCCCTTCAAAATACGCCTCCCCATCTCCATCCTCTCCCCCCACAGCGCCTCCCCTCGACTGGCTTACCACCACCTGGACCGTCACGCACTCGACGCTGTCCATGTGGCGCGACGCGCGCAACGTCCGCATCACGTACAAGCTCCTCCCCGGAAGCTCGGACGGCCGCCCGCGCCTCGACGACCTGGTCGAGTACGAGCCGACCTCCAAGGACTCGGTGCGCAAGACGGTCGAGGGCGTCGACACGCAGGCCTCGAGCGCCGGGTGGGACTGGCGCGGCAAGGGCTGGCTGTTCTTTGTGGGCAGCCACTGGGAGGTGCTGGGCTGGGGGGAGGCCGTCACGGCCGAGGGCGTCAGGGAGAAGTGGGCGGTTACGTGGTTTGCGCCGACGGTCTTCACCAAGGAGGGCGTTGACGTTTACTGTGACCGGAAAGAGGGGCTGAGTGAGGAGACGTATGGCAGGATTAGGGAGGCGTTGAAGGGGCTGGAGGCGAAGAAGGTCGTTGACATGTGTGAGAAGGATTTGCAGCCTGTCGAGATTCGGTTGCCGTGGGTGGAAGGGTGATGGAGACGAGTGAGGGACACTGTGACTTGAGAATTGAGGGTAGAAGGTTGAAGGTAGCAATTAGGGGTTTCAAATAATTACTATAAGCATCATATCTTTTCTCTTGAAAGCCGGCGCCGACGCCGCTCTTCCATATCGCTTTGTTCCGGGGATCGCGACTTTCTCCTCCGGCGACTCTCGTCATCCCTGCTCCTCCTTCTCCTCTCCGTTCTAGACCCAGACTTATCATGACCGTCATCATGATATCTCCCATCTCTCGTTTCCTTCCTGTCATGCCGATCATGGGTCTGCCTATCGCGATCATGTCTGCTTTCTCTTGATCTTCGCCTTTGCTCATGGCGAGTCGATTGTCGGTCTTTGTCCCTTTCCCGACTCCGCTCTCGATTCCGTTCCGTGCTCCTCTCTACGTCTCCATGCCTCCGCCGCCGTCTCTCTCGGTGTTTCTCGTCCCGGCGCAGCTGCTTCAACTCTTCTGTTCTTTCATCCTGGAACTTCTTCCGCTCCTGCTTGAGCTCCCGCACCTTTGACGCGCCTTGTTTCATCATCGCAAGCGGATCGTTGGATATTATTCGCCGGGCATCCCGCTCTTGGCGTTTCGGATCTTGGTTTCCCCAGACATCCTTCGATGAAGCATCTGGCGCTGTGGTATCGGACTGAGAATACCATGGCTTCAGAGCCCCAGTCTTTCCGGGCGCGTTTGCGAAACGCATTGTGTATTGATCTTCGTAGCTTTGTTTCTTCTTCTTGGCCTCTCTCTCTGCGTCCTCGTTCTTCTCGGCGTGCGCCCTCATCTTCGCGTCGCCAAGGAGGTCGATATGTCCAGCATGGTCGACGATGGGTGCAGAGCTTGTCGCTTTTCGTTCCGGTTCGAGTTTCGTGACCGTTACATCATCCTTCTCCCTCGCTATTCGCATCTCAAAGTCCGTATCGTCCTCGCCCGGCCGCTTGCGTTTCCGCCGCATGCTACCCAAGAGTGGCTTCCCGCCAGCGGGTGTCTCGTCGGGTACAGGTGGCTCGGCATCTTCGATAGGCGGAGGCGTCTCACCACGCAAAATAGCTAGCCGTCGTTGCGCGTCGATTTCTTGCATGCGCTGCTCCTCTGCCTCCTCGGCGGCCTTTGCGGCGGCTTCATCGCGACGAACGCGGGAGATGTTGTCGGCATTGTAGACATTCCAAGACTTTTTGCCGAGCAAATGACTGGGCTGTGTTAAAATCGCTTCACGAAAACAATCAAAGACTTGAAACTTACAGCGGCATCTTGACAACACCGACGCGAAGAATGGACTATAACAAATCGAACTCCGTAGGCTACACTCTGCGACTGCGAGCTCATTGACCTTTCGTCCCCCGGGATGCGGGGCCGATACAGAAACATAAAGCATATGACATAGCCGCTAAGCTTGTTCAGGCACTAATCAGGAGCTTAGACCCTTGCCTTTCCCGTGTCGCCCCTCCAAGTCAGCGTCAGCGTGGAGGCTGAAGCTAAGTCACCTCGTACATATTACACTCCAGGCTTCAGTCTGAAAGCTGTCTTCAACAACCTCCGAACACGGCATTCTCACAGAGGCGGCATCCAGCTTTGATACTCACATAAAAGACGACTTTCTCACTGCTCGACTGTGAACACCGACGACTCCCGAATCACCGCATTCGAACCCCTTCCCCACCGCCGCAATGTCCAGGTCACCCTTCGGCGGCCTCATGGGCGGCTCACGACAGCCTGAGGGCGGCGGACAGCAGCCCCCCAGAGCGCCTTACGGTGGCGGCGACCCCCGGCAGCAACAAGGCTATGGCGCCCCTCAATACAGCGATCCTAGACAGCAGCAACCTCCTCAGGGACACCGAGGCGGACACCCAGGACAGCCCCAGTACGGCGAGAAGGGCCCTGGCGGATCCTCTGGCGGTGGCCGACGAGTTCCTCTACGAGTCGAGAAGGTCACAGACAAATCTTTGCAATCGAGACTTATCTATGGTAATCTGTATGGACCCCTCTGATTCTCCATTGGAATGCAGTCAATTCTGACACTGACGTTCATCCAGGTGCGCCGTTTCCGCAGATGACTTTCCTCCAAACCGTGATGGATCCGATCTCTACATTCTACTTCGAGGCGGCCAGCCCGAAGGCGAATACGTCGTCACAGCGAAACCAGTCCCTGGGTTTCCCCAGGGGTGCATCAGTCTATCAGACCCCCAGCGATCTTGGGCCGGAATCACCATGAGAGACTCGTTCAGTGGACAAATCTACGACCCATTCTCAGCAGGCGGGAAAGCCTACTTGGGCTCGGTTGACCTGGAGATTGGCTTTGCTTCTCCCAACAAGAAGACCGAGGTGCCATACGATGAGGATGAGCTCTCCAAGATCTTCAACGACACATACCAGAACCAAGTCTTCTCTCCTGGTCAGCGCATCCTGATGGACGTCCGAAACATTCCTCTACTGGTCGTAGTCAAGACTGTTGGCTTGACCGATCTGGCCATGTCCTCGGACGACTCAGGAAAGAAGGTCTATAGAGAACCCCATGCCCGGGGTATCTTGACGAACCAGACTCGTGTGCTTTTCCACCGCGATGGGAAGGGTGACTTCAACCTGAAGCCCTCGATGTCAAAGCCCAACTCTAACGCTATCCTGGCACCCGACTTCAAGTTTGAGGATATGGGTATCGGTGGTCTAGGTGATGAGTTCGCCACCATCTTCCGTCGAGCGTTTGCCTCTCGTGTCTTCCCTCCTGGGCTTGTTGCCAAGATTGGTATTCCTCACGTCAAGGGAATGCTGCTCTATGGTCCTCCAGGAACCGGAAAGACGCTCATTGCCCGACAGATTGGTAAGATGCTCAATGCGCGACCACCCAAGGTCATCAATGGTCCTGAGGTGCTCAACAAGTACGTTGGCCAGTCAGAAGAGAACATTCGAAAATTGTTCGCAGACGCAGAGAAGGAATACAAGGAGAAGGGCGACGAGAGCAGTCTGCACATCATCATCTTTGATGAGCTGGACGCTGTCTGTAAGCAGCGAGGCTCAGGAGCTGGTGGCGGCACTGGCGTTGGAGACAGCGTGGTGAACCAGCTTCTTTCCAAGCTTGACGGTGTTGACCAGCTCAACAACATCCTCCTGATCGGAATGACAAACCGTAAGGATATGATTGACGATGCTCTGCTGCGACCAGGCCGTCTGGAGGTGCATCTTGAAATCTCACTCCCTGATGAGGAGGGTCGTCTCGAGATTCTCAAGATCCACACCTCCAAGATGAGGACCAACGGACTCTTGGGCACGGATGTCGATTTGGATGAACTGGCCGGAAACACCAAGAACTTTTCGGGTGCTGAGCTGAATGGTCTGGTAAAGGCGGCAGCGTCTTTTGCCTTTTCACGACACACTGAAGTCGGCCAGCTCGCTGCCGTCAAGCAGGATGTTGCCAACATGAAGGTGAAGCGTGAGGATTTCTTGAATGCTCTGACTGAGGTCCGTCCCGCGTACGGCGTCTCTGAGGCGGAGCTTGAGGAGGCCGTACGTCTCGGTGTTATTCCTTACGCGCCTCACATCGACTCTACTATTCAGGAGATGATGCGGGTGGTTGGCATGATCAAGGACGACCCCAACAAGTTCAGCACATCTGTTCTCTTCCACGGTCCCAAGTCCTCGGGTAAGACGGCTCTGGCGGCGCATATTGCGATGAAGTCTGGATTCCCGTTCGTCAAGATGGTTACGCCAGCTGACCTGGTCGGATACCGCGACGACTTTGCCAAGAAGGACTACGTGCACAAGGCCTTTGCGGATGCTTATAAGTCGCCTGCTAGTATTCTCATCCTCGATGACTTTGAGCGCATGATTGGCTGGAATCCGATCGGCCCTCGCTTCTCCAACACAATGCTTGAGGCATTGACTACTCTAATTGTTTCCAAGCCTCCCAAGGTAAGTGGCTGCTTCCCATGATGTGCTTTATCCTGCCTATGCTTACTGAATCCTCACAGGGTCACCGTCTTTTGGTCTTTGTGACCACATCCAAGGCGTCGGTCCTTAAGATGCTTGAGATCGATATGGACTTTGCCAAGAAGATGGCGGTACCTGCGGTATCCAACCTGCGCGAGCTGGCGACGGTGCTGCAAGAGTCGCGCGTGTTCAACTCGTCCGACGTTAACGCGGCGATCAACGAGATTCACCAGCGAACGGGCTCGGATAATGTGGGAGTGGGTATCAAGACGGTGCTTGACTGCATCTTTGAGGCCAAGGCCGGCGGACCCGAGTCCAACGTGGTAGAGACGTTTACAGAGCTGCTGGTGGAGAGGGTGCAGGAGCTACGTGCTTAAGCGGGATATGCTGGAGTGAAGACTTGGTTATTGGTTAGATGGAGCGATCGCCTTTGACCATTCGTTGATGAGCAGTGGTTAAACAAGCCGCCAGGAGGAGACGGTCTAGATAGATACGGTTTAGAGCAGTTACAATTGGAATATAGTGTCCATCATTGTCCTCTCATGATCAGCATATCCGCTCTCTGACTCTTAGTAACGCAGGATCCAGAACATCCGTATTCATCCAAGGCGTCAACAGTGCCTGATCACATGGCCACTGGTTCAAGCGGGCTGCGGACGTGCATCAAGGTACGACTCAGACCCTGAAATCCTCGCCCAGGGCAGAACACGCGGGAATGGATCCCTTGGGCGTTCTCCGCGTGTCACACGGAAGTCCTTACCGCATTGGAAACATGAACAGTGATCGACGCAGGTGGCTTGGTCCCACCACCGGGTAGCAAGCGGAGCGGTTCAGCGGCGCGGGCCTTCTCGTCACCAGAGCCATGTGAATTGACTCAAGCGGGGGGTTAATGCGGAACGTACAAAGACTCTTGAGTCGGCTGGCTCTGGGTGGATAACAGAACTATTCACTGCTGAAGACCGTCTGTTTGAGTGGATAGCGTCCACCTGTGAACGCCTCTTGGCATGGGCGGGCAGCGCACACACGGACAATGAATGACTCGTTGTGGTTTGGCTGATAGACGGATGGGACGTACACCGCAAGTTGCAAGGACTAAGAGTGCGGGAGAATAGTCTAGAGACTGTCTGTAAAAATAACATACAGATGCTTCAGATAATTCTTGTTTTAAAGAACACAATACAGCATCCTAGAGGTGACGATACCGCGCTCGACTTGGTGGCCCCTCTGCGCAAAGAAGATGGCATGCAGATAGATCTCGATATTGGGCCAGCAGTTTGTGGTGTTTTCTCTGACTCGCATCAAGATACAGTCTGATGCAGGATGCCAGGCCGATCCTCGTATACTGCTGGGGTTTTGAAGACTGTCATGTATATAGCAGATCCATAAGCTGTATGATTTGAGAGCACGCGAGTCGTTCGATATGCAGGACAGAATACGATGATGCTTGAGAGCGCCATGTGGGAATGGAGACGGGGATCGGGCCAAGGACAAGTCGTAGGTAGAAGCCACGACGGGGGCTAGACGCAAGATTGTTTCCATACAGCTTAGACAGGCGGACGAGCATGCAGTAGGTCCTCTTGATGCCATACAGGCCCTGTCCAACTGTGCAGAGGCGTCCTATCGGGGTTCCTTACCCTGGACTGCCCAGATCACTCGATACGCTGAGCCAGCTGCGGCACCGGCTCTGATTCGTCGGGCGGGACGCTTCCCCGGCTGCCCGAGCAGTCGGTGTCGGCTTGAAGCTAGTTTATGCCACTTTGAGGAAATGGTTCGTTAGGCGCTGGGAAGTTACAGTAGTGCTGCGGGTTTTCACACGTGTCCGCGAAACGCCGGGAACGGACACCCGGGAACGGGGAAAGGCGAAACAGGGAGAACTGAGTGTGTATTGATGCCCATTGTCAATGCGCACGCGCGCGAGAGGATGATGTGACGAGAGTACCAAGTTTCGCGTGGGAAAAGGACTAACATGAGAGAAAAGAGACAAGAGGCTTGAGTGGATGGGCGATGGACGGACATGGGGGGCCGCATGCATCATGCATGTTGTTGCAGGAGCACGAGCAGCAAAGGAGGTCATGGGTTCTTGTTTTCTGGAACGATTCTTACACTGTAGAAGTCGAGATCCCCCCCTCGTGTCTTGTACGCAACCAGGCCCTTGTTCGCTGGTGATCTAATTGCACCACAGGATAAGCCGCTGGAAACTCTCAAGCACCATCATGTCTCTGTGCACTGGTCGAGAACTGGGCATCAATTCAAGGCTGCATCGCCGCCCAATCCCTCGCTCCTACATGCTAGGGAACTCTATTCGGGGCGTTTGAGGGACAGCCGGGACGGAAGGGCTGCAGAATGCTTTGACTCAACCAACTTAAGGCACTGTCTTGCCTCTTCTGGTGTGCGCTGCAACGTCTCAGCATGGCAGAAGCAAGTAGAGTGTACTTGCAAGTTGATTAAGGGCCGGTGGCTGGTAGAGAGTTGTCCGCTGGACTTGGTGAGAGAGCGGGAGAAGCTGGGCAGAATTCGGCGTACAGCCGCAGGTACCGAGTACCACAGGTGGGCTCCTACTAATCTCTGGAAATCCCTTGGCCAACCAGCGCCATGGGCCCGTCCACGGCCGTCAGTGCTCTCTGTTTGGCTTTGTTGTTTCCAGGTCTGCGCTTTTCTCACCAGGTGGCAGTCCCGATATCAGTCCTATTCTACTGCAAATACATATTGCATTCTATCTACTAGTTCTGTCGCTCTTGGTTCTAGAGGCAAGCAGTTCACGCACGAGGCCGAAAGCCATCCAGAACTAGCCCAGCCACCAATTAACGGCCGGTGCAGGCATTTGTCGGGAGAGCAACCCAGCAAACACGCCGTAATCCATCCCTTGGACCGCCCTAGTACACTGTGGCTCTAGCGTTCGAGCGCGTAAAGTACCTGTACCGACTGATTCCACTAGCCCAGGGCTCCGGATCAAGTACCGAGAACCTTTGAAAATCTGCCATCTCGAGTTGTTCCGCCCCACCACACTCTTCTTATTCCATGAGCCATCCCTTCCAGACCCCAGCCAAACGACGCCATCCAAAGCCAACGGTTCGGGTCTTCCCTGCCTCTCGTCCATTCGGTGGATTGTAAGAGCCACTCTGATTCCTTTTTCCTCTCGTCTCTTCCGTTTGCTTTTTGAATGTAATGGGCCTACTATTTCTGCTCAAATCTTCTCCATACCTAGGTAGCGAGCGTAGCCCTGCGCTTTGCTAACCGTGACTCTCCTGGCCGATCCCGAAACTCTGTCAGAGACTACGACCAACAATCGACTCTCCATCAACGGAAAACCACACGCCTTGGCGCTCTTCTGGGCATTCGCGACAATCAGTTGCCTCTGCTTTATGGCTTCATAACGTAGGTTCAATCTCATATGATGACATCAGTGTCTCCAACCCCCCCCCCCCCTTCGTGTCAGGAACTGGGCCGTGTCTTGTCTTGTCTTGCCTTGCCTTGGCTCTGGTAATTACTCCATGGGCTAGCATAACAAGGCAATCAAACGTTGTTGATAGTGGATGGTCCAAGCAAACACCCGACCCGACTCCATCTTATCCCATCAGTCCCCAGTACGGCCTCGCCGCGTCGCCTTTCCCTCCTTTCCCTGCGCGCAACTGTCACTGTCTCTCCTTTGTCTTGTCTCGTCTCGACTCTTGGTGGTGTCTTTCCTTGCCTTGAACTTTCTCTTCCCTCCCGTCTCCCCCCCAACACAAAAAACCACCACAACCACAACCACAAGCATGCGCGCCGGCCTCCGCTCCCTCTGACACGCCCGCTGCTAACTCAATGCCTCGATCGCCAGCTTTTCTGTCGCTGTGAGCACCGTCAGCTCTGCCTCTTCTGACGACAGCCAGCGCGCGCAAGCGGCCGTGCCCATGGAGGCCATGGAGCCTTCGTCCGCAGCCCCGCTGTCGCCAGCGACTGGCCTCAGCGCTCCGGCCCCCGTCCCCGTATCGTCGCGTCCGCCGGCCAGGGATTCGACGCTGACGAGACAGAGGGCTCCCTCCGTCGCAGCTCGCCCTTCAAGGTCTGGGGATGTCCCTTGCCCCGTCGACGATCCTGTCATTCCTGTAACCACCGTCGTAGCATCCAAGGAAAAGGAAAAATCCAGGAGCCCCGGTCCCAGAGATACCTCGACGCCCACGCCCACGCCCAACAAGTGGCCGTCGGCCAGGTCCACAAGCACCATGCGTATGCCCCCGACGAATGCTACCGCAAAACCCTTGGTTCCTCTCTCCGAGCGAAGATCCCACCAAAGGAAGCCCACACCGCGAAGTTTCAAGGATACCGACTCCGACAATCAGGGTAGCCTGTCCCGATGGGAAATCGCCCCAGATGGTGGATCGGCAGGTCGCGAGGGTCGCCAGTTCGCTGTTTCCAACGTAGGGAACAATGGCCGCATATATCTGAGGTAAGGTTTTGCTCGTTGTGCCTCTGTTATCTTGTTTGTCCTTAGCGCCTCACTTGTCCTCCCGACTGGAATGTTGCGGCACCAGCCGTGTCCCCGCTCTGCAGCTCTCCCTCGGTCTTACGGCTTTCGCGCTGTGTTCTTCGAGGAACGCTGCTGTCCATTCTTTACTGCGATCCCATTCGTGGCATCATCAGAGACATCTTGACCGCGCTGGCACAGCAATACGGCGCGAGCGTTGGGCGTTTTGCGCTGACAAATTCCGCTTCATACAACAAGTTGCTGACCCTTGTTCTCCAGGCCGACTGTTCGCCCTGCTTTCCAGCGATGTCCTCAGCCTCAATTCGTCTTCCCGGTAACGCCGCCCAGCACCGCGGGCCTAGATGCCATCCCACACAACAAGCTAGTGGAAGACGAGAGCAGTGAGCTGCACATCAGCCAGTGGACTCCAACCCCAGAGGCTTCGCCCTTCAACAGCAACAAGACGTACTTTGCATCCGACCCCAGGGATCCTCGCCGGCCCGTGAAACATCGACGCGCTCTGTCCGACAGCACGGTCCACGAGGTCTCCGCCGCTAAGGACTCGGAGCCTGGCGCCTTCAAAATCATCATCTCCAAGCCGGGAGAGGACCATCGGCCCCGGACTATGGAAGATATTGACCCAAACTCTAGCCCTCTTCTCGACATCAATATCCCTTCGTGGCGGATAGGAACTCCGCGATTCACAGGCAGAGGCACCCCAATGATTCGAGGCTCTTCCTACGCGCCCACTGAGGAGCTTCGCTCCAGCAGCGCCTCGCTGATGAGCCGACCTCAGGGAGCACTCAACAGCTCTCACTTAGACCTAGCATCGACAAGGCGGCCGAGCTCCATGGCTGTTCCTGTTTTGCAATTGTCTCGCAACATGTCCAGCAGCATCCAGATCCCTCCGTCCTCAGGAACCACTCGGCCCTCGCCGACTACATATCCGTCGAATGCGACAGTCGAACCTGCCATGTTCGATGACCTCACTTTCAAGCCTGCCTGCGATGATCGTACGCTTGTCAAATATTCTCCTGCTACAGGTGCTGTCACAGCAGCCACGCCGTTACGCCTCGTTGCCGAGATTACGTCCCCCAGTTTCCTCGACTACGAGCTTATATCCGACTTCTTCCTGACCTTTCGAGCGTTTCTCGATTCCGTCGACCTTTTACGTATGCTTATTGCAAGGATTCGATGGGCCTTGGCTCGTGACGACGAGACAGGCATGGTTGTACGGGTTCGAACGTTTGTGGCTCTGAGGCATTGGATACTCAACTACTTTATGGACGACTTTGTGGTGGACTACAACCTGCGATCGACTTTTTGCGAGCTGTTGAACGATTTTGTGGATGAGCTGTCACAGAGCTCTCGTGTACGACGAGTACAGCTCAAAATTTTAGGAGAGCTCAAGAAGTGCTGGCGCAGGGTTTGCGCACTCTACTGGGATGGCCCCGACTTTGACGACTCGCTTGATGCCGACGTCCCCATTGCGCCTGGCGGTATTGCAGGCCATAGAGACCCTGATCTGGATCCGACATTCTGGGATCGGGTCGATGGTGAACCGCCTCAAATCGACAGCATACTACGGCTTAAGAGGAACACCGTCGGTCGAACGAGCTTCATTGCCGATATTTCAAAAGCGGGCCACGTTGGAGACTCAACCGTCCCGGGCCCTCGCCCGAGTACACCCGGGGGTCAGATCACCGATGCCGATGAAGGAGACCAGGCATCTCCGATGAGCATTACCAGCCTGGATGTCGTGTCCTGTTCATTCCCCAACAGATCTCTACGAGCTACGCACACTCACTCCATGAACCCGTTGGCCGCTCACCCAGTTGCACCAAGCTCCGTCTACAACCAAACGGGTCCAGTAGCAACCACACCCCGTGCTCTTCATGGGAAGCGGGTGCGAGCCCAACCGGCGCATAAACGCAACAACAGTTTGACCGACTCCTTGCGGGACCACAGCACTGAAAAGCTGTCATTCAAGGATCAAGAGTTCATGATGACTGCTCCGTATGCAGGAAGTCTCGTTCGTGGAAACCTCCTACCTCCTGGCCAGGCTTTTGTCGATATTGAGCCCGATGATTTCCCCAGCAGCCAGGGAGACGCTACAGCGCTTCACCCAGAGAACCAGGATTTGTCCAAAGAGAGGATACCGGCAGGAGCCATGTCTGGTCATGGAATGAAGAAACTCCTCGGCAGTGTCCGGCGAGCCCTCAGCACTAGAGGACAGGGACCCTCTCACTCCCAAGGAAGTTTTATCAACGTCAATCACATCGGACCTCGAGGAGCAACCACAAATCGCATCCCTGGAACAGCTGTTGTTCCTTTGAGCCGGCAAAAACCCAGCGGATCTCGACCACTTGTAAGAATTGACTTGCTTGGTGCCGGAACTATGGAGGATTTCAAGAAGGCTGTGCGAGACGAGGCTGCTGCTGAGGCCGAAAGACGTGGCCTACCCCAAGCGACATCCTCACCAAACCCATCTTTGCCTGACCCGAAGGATGTCGACTATTCCGCCGCTCACATGGATTTCAGCACATTTGATAGCCTGCCACAAAACCTGAGGCACCGCCCTCTTAGCGACATGGCCATCACCACAGGAAGCAAATCCATTGTGATTGTGGACGACACAACGCCATTCGACCCGGTTTCCATGCACAGAGTGCACCCTAGCACTACATCAGCCGACGCCTTTGCTGAGACTTTCAGGCTCACCTGTGCCGACCCCACGCCTCCGACCACCCCCCCTGCCCCCGCTGCTGGAACTGGAACACCGAGACGTTCCTCATACTTGTTGAATCAGCATGTGGTTCGACCTTCACTTGATGAGGATCCTTTACCGCCCTTTATTCCCGATCTGGATACGCTTGCTCCGGGCGTTAGCGCTCGCCAATCCGAGGACAGAAGCCGGATCTCGTCGACGAACCATCGCAGTCTTCGCAGTCGCCCGCCCGTGTCGTACTGGAGCCACCGTCGAAATAAGTCAACTAGGTCCCACCAGTCACTGAATTCGATGCTACGAAACCACCGTGCCTCCTTTACCAGTGGCACCGCTCATCAACCGTCTATCCGCAGCTTCGATGCCACGACTTATTCTGGAGCATCCGTAGTGGAAGACGAGCCCGAAGAGCCTGTTCCGCAACCTCTCCGAGTTCTTCGACGACGCCCAGGTGGTGATTTGCGAGCCGCGACAAATGTG
Source organism: Fusarium devonianum (assembly GCA_017140155.1). NCBI lineage: Eukaryota > Fungi > Ascomycota > Sordariomycetes > Hypocreales > Nectriaceae > Fusarium > Fusarium devonianum. The sequence goes on from JADBHU010000767.1 coordinate 20,833, forward strand.
GGTGAGCTAGACCCAGTGATACTGAGAAGATCACGATCTGTTGGTTCATTGACTACGTACTCGGAGTCCATCCGCAGTTCCTACATGCAGAGCCCTCGTATGGACTCCTTTGGCAATGGTGAAGTGGTCTCCTTCGAGTATGCGCAATCAAGGGCCGAAGTCTTCTCTCTCGGTCAACTTGCAGAGAAGCCGCTCAAGCGGGACCTCTCCTTGTTCAGCACTCACTCGTCCAAGCCTGTTATGCGACCATCATTTGAGAAAGAAGCACAAAGGCTCGCCCAAATTCCGGATGATGATGACGATGGTGGTATTGAGTCTGCGCTGGCCAAGCTCGAGGGTAAATTGCCTGAAAAGAAGACCCACTGCCGATCCATGGGCCAGCCATCTCCTGAAGAAACCCTCGCCCCCGAGGAAATTGGCGTTGCCATAGGCGACGCAGAAGTTGAAGATATTCGAAAAAGAGACCACCGCGAGCAGCTCGTCGTTCGGGAGACCTTTATGCTGGATCCTGAAGACGACGAGCTTGAGCCGTCAGACGAGCAAAGAGGCAGCTTCCTGACTCCTCAGCGACCATTGACTGAGGCAAGATCCTTTCTATCCGAGACCTCTCAGGATTCCTACTCGTCCGTCCCCATTCTGGCTCGAGACTCTCTGAATACCCGTGACAAGTCTCCCCTTCGTGCGTGGGCAAACATGTCGATACTTGAAGGGTCGGATGACGATGCCACTCCCCGAGCGCAAAAAACCGGCTTCCTTGCCGACGACGGACCGGACTCGCAGCATGCGTCTTACGATTTCGTTCGCAAGACTGAGAGTATTGAGGGAATCAAGCCTGGTGATACCGCACCTATGGTAGACGAGGACCAGTCATTCCTTGACGATGACAGTGATCTTTCATCTGAGATGTCGGTGGACGCACTGGTATTTGACGCGTCAGACCTTGGAGATAGCCTCTCCCGCCGAGTGAAGCTCCCTGCTCATCCTCTCGGGTCTCCAGCACCTCCTCCCAAGAGGAACCCTCCTTCGCCGCCGATCACTCTGGTTCAAGCTCTGGAGATGTCGCCACCGCAGTCATTCAAAGTCCCTGAGCTGCACGAGGATCAAGTATGGGGCAATAAGCCACTTCCGCCAACTCCCGAGATGACACCAACTGCTCCCTACATTCAGACGAACGATCAGACTGAAACAACCGATGCTCTTCGCCTAGCTCCGAAGCCCGAGCTTCACGAATCCAATAAATACTCGGTTCATCTGCCATTTATCCTGGCCTTTGATTCAGAGATACTTGCTCAGCAATTCACTCTCATCGAGAAGGATGCCCTCAACGAAATCGACTGGAAAGAGCTTATCGACATGAACTGGAAGAACGCTACGTGCAGCGACTCTCGCTCGTGGGTAGAATTCTTGCGCAACACAGATGCCCACGGAGTCGAAGTGGTTATTGCACGCTTTAACATTATGGTGAAATGGGCCATATCCGAAATAGTCATGACGCAGAACGTCAACGAGAGAGTTCGATGCATTACCAAGTACATCCACATCGCAACTCACTGCCGTCGGTACCGCAACTTTGCGACCTTGGCCCAGCTCACCATGGCTCTCTGTAGCAACGAAGTCGCCCGCTTATCCCAGACCTGGCAACTCGTCGCTCCTCAAGATGTAAAGACGTTGCAGGACCTTGAGAAGCTGGTGACGCCTATGCGCAACTTTTATAATCTCCGTGCAGAAATGGAGGTTGGTTCAGACTCTGGATGTATTCCCTTTGTAGGCATCTACACGCACGACCTTCTCTACAACGCCCAACGACCGTCAGAGATGGCTGGCTCGCCTACCACTCCTCCATTGATCAATTTTGAGCGATGCCGTATTGCTGCTGCGGTGGTCAAAACCCTATTGCGCCTTCTGGAGGCCAGCACGCGATACAATTTTCAGCCTATTGAGGGCATCACGGAGCGATGTCTTTGGATGAGTGCTCTGAGCGACGAAGAGATTCGACGCCACTCGGAGATGCTTCAGTAACCGGCCTGTGGCGTTCTTGCGTTTCATTACCTTTTTTGTTCAATCCACCGTCGCCATGGGCACGACCGACAAATTCACGACCTCACCGGCTCAGCGGAGGTTTCAACCGAAATATTACATTATCATCATTACACTACAGAAGAGCATACCCAGCGTGCTGCGACACTATACCCCTGAATTCTTTCTCATCACCCGATATTTATCCAGATTGAGGGAGTAAAAACCTCTGGTCAAGTGCACATAATCATTCCCATCGTTATTATCGGCACTGCATTTGGGACAAAGCAAGGAGTTGGGCACTTTCGTTTCTTTGTTCACTACATTTTGTTCTTCATCTATGGGTCCTCGGCCGATTCTATGGCCTGGTTGTTTGGCTTGTTCATACCCCCTCTGCAACCGCGCGTTATCGCATTGCGTCTTTTGATATCCTGGTTCATCCTTGTCATGGAATATTGGGTCAGTGGGTGGGCATGGGACGAGACGGTTTGGATTAGACTAAGGAGGAAAACTACGTAGGGGTTTGACGAATGGATGAAGGCGCAAGAGAACTGGGACTGGTAGATGGATGATAAGGGGCTTAAGCAGCCGGAATTGATACCACATTTATGATGACGATTACTTGGAAATCTTGGCTACAGAAGTCATACAATGAAACGGGAGAGCTGTGCATAGATAATGCAGCGATGGCACCAAGAATTCTCCACGGCAACTTATATAGTTCCGTGGTCAACTTCATGTCACAACTCAACGAGCATTGTTCTACGAGGCACCCTTTGGTCTTTTTAGATGGTTAAACCCAGCTTGGACGACTCATATTTAGCTTCTCGTGTCAAAACCGCAGAATAGAGGCGGGATAACGATTAAGTACACCCCCCTTGGCGCTGCAGGGCTTTCCCTCTCCTCTCTCTCCATGAGCCTTCGCGGTTTTTCTCCCCTTGGACATACACACATATGAGAGAACGACAAAGGGGGCGAAACACCACGGTTGAAAACCAAAGGTCAAAGAAATAGGGGCGAGTATCTTTCCCTCATTAGCACCGCCAAGTTGAACCTCAGTCCCAGGATAGTAAAGTCAGCAAGCTTTTCTCGAAAAACGCCGCCGAATAAGTTTGATTGAACCACATTCGCCATTGTTTCTCTCCTCTCTTCTTGGTGTTTTGTGAACCGTCGTTTTTTAGATTTACCACTCAACCTCGGGCTGGGCAGCGTAGCCGCCGCCCTCACCTTGGCCATCCGGGGCCTCAGTACCCTACCACTGAGACTCCTTGGGGGCCTCGGTGGTGGAAGCAGCCCACTCGGTGTTGGCAGGGGCAGCACCCCACTCGTCACCGGCAGCGCCGTCCCAGCCGGTGGTGGTAGCGGCAGCACCGGCGAAGCCAGCAGCGGGAGCCTCCCAGTCACCACCAGCGGTGGCCTGGAAGCCAGACTCAATGGCAGCGGGGCCCTCCTCATCGGCACCGGGGACCTTCTCCTCCTCGACCTTCTCCTCGGCCTCGGCCTCAGGGTCGCGGTCTGCGGGGTGGTTAGTGGTGTCCAGGGACATACATACTCAGCAAGGGGGCGGGATGACATACAGAAGTAGAGATCGACCATGACGTCCCAGGGAGTCTCGCGGTTGTAGATGGTGCCGCGGAGGCGGAGGACCTCACGGGCGAGCATCCACCAGACGCAGCCGATGGCGTGGCGACCCTTGTTGTTGGTGGGGATGGCAACGTCGACGTACTCGGTGGGAGAGTCAGTGTCGCAAAGGGCGATGACGGGGATGTTGACGTAGGAAGCCTCCTTGATGGCCTGGGCGTCGGTGCGGGGGTCGGTGACGACGATCAGACGGGGCTCCTTGAAAGAGCGGGTGATGTAGTTGGTGAAAGAACCGGGGGTGAAGCGACCGGCGATGGGGGAGGCACCGGTGTGGGCAGCGAACTTGAGGACAGAGCGCTGACCGTAGGGACGGGCAGAGATGACACAGACATCGGCGGGGTTGTCGATGGCAGCGATGATACGGGCAGCCAGAACGATCTTCTCCCTGTGGAATGGATTAGCATATGTGTGCTAGTTTCCGTCGCCAAGTTTTCTGCCCCTCCTCCGAATAGCTTCATACTGCTCAACCGGCGCAGACGATGTCCCTCCAGTCGCAAAACCAAAACAAACAAAAAAAGCCCATATAATTCCAATTTCCCATCGAATCTCCAAAGTTCGCATCTCAAACGTACCAGGTCTTGCCGACGTTGACAACGTTGACACCATCCTGGCGGGTCTTCCAGAGGTAGTTCTCCATGTGCACCTGGAGGTTCTTGCTTCCGAGGTGGCACTGGGCAGCCAGGAGCATCTCAATGTCCTGGCTGGTGGCGTTGAGCGCGGAGGGCAGGTTGGAGGGAGCCATCTTGACGGTTTCTTTGTCCTGAACGGAGGTGACGGCGGGAAGAGGAAGGTTGGCGGTTCGTGATGTTTCGTACAAAGAGTCGCAAAAAGTTCGCGAAGGCCGGTCGGAATTTGTGACCCGAAAATGTGTGTGGTGGAAGCCCTGATGGCCCTGGCCCGTCTAGACCCCTTTGAGCCTAGCGTCATGATACCGACTGCTCCTGCAGTATCTCCACGTGATGTGAACGCTAGGCTGCTTCGGGCGCAATTTGTACCTGGCTCGGCGGCGGCCGTTGGCTACTGGGAAAATTTGGGGCGAGGCTTCGGACGTCAATTCATCAGTTTCTGATACCAAAGCAGCTGCAGGTTCATGCTTCAAACATGCCCCCCAGAATAACGGCGCTGCCGCGCCTAGGCTCACTGAATCGTAAGTCTTGCGTTCACCTTCAAACTGACTCTGCAGCGTCTCAATGCTCACCAATCGCTCAGTCTGCCTCCGACCCGCCGTGAAGCCCGCAACCCCCAACTTCCTCCCTATCACGCAGACTGCCAGCCTCTCCCAGCGCGAGAAGAAGCGCAACGCGAAGCAAGACCCGTACCGATGGGCCCAAGCACAGCAGCGCAAGGCGGCCAACGTGCAACGCCGTGAGGACCTCAGTCGAGAGCGCCACGAGGCCGACGGCGATCCCATCAAGGGCCGACCAACTCCCTTTATCGAGTCTCTGGCATCGGCCGGTCAAGATGCCGCCAAACCGGTGCCCACCGACGCCAGCGGCAACCAGCTAGCCACCCCTGAGAAACTTCCGACGTCTCCCGAGCTCCGAAATTACTTCCTCTCCGAGTCGGAGCTTCAGGAGGCTGTCAAGCACGCCTACACACTCACCAAGCCTATGGTCGGCGTGGTTGAGTCGCAGATGGAGCCCGGCTCCCAGGAGGACAAGATGAAGCAGCACCAGCAGCGACACCAAAAGGCCGTGGAGGCTCTGCGCCGCATCACCTCCCTCAGCAACAGCAGCGCAAAGGACCGCTTCCACGCCAACGTCCGGCGCATCGTTGATGAGTTTGGCCGTCACAATACCGACAAGTTCCTCAAGAGCAAGCCCAAATCTATCAGCCCCAACACGGTGCCCATGCCCACGCGTTCCGGCCCCGACACGGGCAGCTCCGAGGTTCAGATCGCCATCCTGACGGCCAAGATCCACACCCTCTCCGAGGCGCTGCAGGTCAACCGTGGCTACAAGGACAAGCACAACAAGCGCAACCTTCGGCTGCTGCTGCACCGGCGGCAGAAGCTGCTCAAGTACATGGACCGCCAGGAGAGGGGCAGCGAGCGGTGGACCAACATGATCGAGAAGCTCGGCCTCACGCCAGCGACGTGGAAGGAACAAATCGAGTTGTAAGAAAAAGACGGGACAGAGCATCTTTTTTTGTAGAATATCGTGTTTGTCTCTATGTACAATACAAAGCCATCCGAAAGACGAAGCGACGATGCCGCCTTTTAGCATCTAACCCGTCTCTCTGTCCTTTTGCGCCAGTGTCGGAACAATTTCCGTGCCATTACGAGCTCACAGTTGCTGCTATACTACAGAAAATTCATGCTGAAAACGGGACCCAAGGGATGTCAGGAAATTGGAAAACAAATCAAAAGACACTGATGTAGTTGCCAATGCGCTCCTTCTGGTTCTGAGCTATGCACTCGGCAATCCAGGTGATGTTGCGAATTTCCTGGTACTCATTAGCGTCGGCGAACGATTGATTGGTTAAGGGGTAACAAACCTGCTCTCTTAGCTTCACCCACGCGTAGACAATGGCATGGGTAAATTGTCTGGTGAAAGCACCCTTGGAAATCTCCATCTCTTTCTGGTAAAACATGTCTTCCAGAGTCTTGGTATCACCGGAACCACCACCCATGTTTCCGGGTCCTGAGGGACCGCCACCAACCGAGACGGCGTCGAAGAAAGTCTTGTAGTCATGAACACCATCCACAGCCAGGCGGACACCCTCGGGGTCTTCGGCTCGGGAAAGCATCAGAGTTCCCTCGGGGTACAGCTTGCCAAAGCTAGGGTAGAGCTTGTTACGATCGGCCTTGTTCAGGTCTGTGCCAAAGGAGTTGAGGGTGATGTTGATGGCTCGGCGGTCAGCCTCAAATTCGAGAATCTCAGACATGACCTCAGCGGTAGGCGTACCGGCCATTTCGGGGTGGGTGTTGACAAAGTTGTAAAAGTCCTCAAGGTAGTTCTTGTACAGAGTGTTGCGGACAATCTCAATGTTGAGCTCGTCAAGGTCCTGGTGGCTCAGACTACCCTTGAAGTAGGGGGCCAGGGGGGTCTCGATGAGCACACTGTTGTAAAGCTCCTCGATGTTGGTAGCAACACAGAGAACGGGCATGGTCTCGAACCATCCGAGGGGGTGGCATCGCTCAAGAAGCTCGCGAGTATCGCGCTCGTGAAGGGTACCGGTAATGAGGAGAGCGACATTGTCAATCATGTAGCCGTAGGTGACGTAGTCCATAAAGGTGGCAAGAGATCCAACAGCGTTGGCGCGGACATATCGGAACTCAGAGATGAGCTTGTCGGTCGTCTTGCTTGCGAGGGCGGAGGTTGAGGGGTTGGGGGGGAGAGAAGCAAGGAAGTCGCCATAAGCAGGACCAAGCTGAAGCTTCAGATCTGGGAATGTCAGTATACAAAGGCGAAAGTGAAGGTCCCACAAGGCCATACCGTCAATTGTCTCGCACTGCGTCAGGTTGTTGTAGGCTGGGCCTGTGAGCAGGCTGTTGCGATAGCCGCGAACAATGCCCTCGACATAGCTGTTTGCCAGGATTAGTCTCTATGCCAGCTGCGCTCATCATGGAGCTCCCATCTCTGAGCTAGTACGCACCCATTGTTGACGTTGAAGAGAAGGCCCTCCATTTTATGTGTATACCGTCGCGATTCGTTCAGTCCTGGTAATTTCCTTTCAGTCGTCGGAAGATGCGGTGGTCGAGCTGATGGATAAGAGTTCGTCGTCAAAGGTGGTCGCCTAACATTCCCAGCCTGTGAACGACGCAGGCTGCACGTCGCGACCTATGTCAGGCACGTGAGTGGCCAGGAGGCTGCTACGGTACGTATCTTTGGCGGGTCCGGACTTAATGTAGGCCCGCCTACCGAAGAACCTGCATCCCACTTTCTGCGCCAGCAGCAAAGAACCAAAAAAATTGAGTGGAGACTTGAGAGCTTCAACTGAAATTTTTCCATCGCAGCCCACCCTCGCACTTTCCTTTCGCAGCCGCGCACCACGGAAGGGATTGTGCCTCTCGACGAACCCACGACGCCAATCGATTAGATCGAGAACTTCGGGGAGGAGCCCATCAATTCACCATGTCGCTCTTTGTGCTTGCCGAGACGCCGGCAGGGTAAGTCGTGACCCCGAGAGAGCAGCCGGAGGAAGCTGCAGCCGACGACGTGCATGGCTAACAATTGGCAGCTACGGCCTGTTCAAGGCTACGGACAAGAAGATGCTGAAGAACGAGGATCTCGCTGCTGAGTTGGGACGCCCTGAGAAGGTCGTCGAGATGTGAGTTTTTGACTTTTTCCATCCTTCAACCATTCCAGCTCTCAAGGCAGTCTCTGTCCTGGGCAATTGGATGGTCTCCCACCGCAAAAGACACATTCTCTAACTCTATTTGCCCCCCTCGACAGGCTCAAGTTCAAAAAGTTCGTCAAGTTCGACAGCGCCGCTACCGCTCTCGAGGAGGCCGCCGCACTCAAGGAGGGCAAGGTCCCCGAGCTGCTCAGCGCGCTTCTCGACGATCTCAAGTCCGAGAAGAAGGCTTCGCTTGCCGTCGCCGACATCAAGCTGGGCACGGCCATCTCCAACCTGCCCGACCTCAACATTTCGCCCGTCTCAGGCTCCAACACCATGGATCTGTTCCGTGGCATTCGTGGCCAGCTGTCCGCTCTCATTCCCGGCCTTGTCGAGGAGAACGTCGACCGCATGGCCCTGGGTCTCTCCCACTCCATGTCGCGTCACAAGCTCAAGTTCTCGGCCGACAAGGTTGACTCCATGATCATCCAGGCTGTCAAGCTTCTTGACGATCTCGACAAGGAGCTCAACGTCTACGCCATGCGAACCAAGGAGTGGTACGGCTGGCACTTCCCTGAGATGGCCAAGATCCTCAACGACAACCTGGCCTACGCCCGCGTCATTCTTGCTGTCGGCATGCGTACCAACGTCTCTGACACTGATCTCTCTGAGATCCTGCCCGAGGAGGTCGAGGCTGCTATCAAGGCCGCCGCCGAGATCAGCATGGGTACTGAGATTACCGAGGAGGATCTCGACAACATCAAGCTCCTGGCTGACCAGGTCATTGTCTACTCCAACTACCGAACCCAGCTGTCGTCGTACCTCGAGAGCCGAATGCGCGCCATTGCCCCCAACCTGACTGCCCTTATTGGCTACCTGGTTGGCGCCCGTCTCATTGCCCATGCTGGTTCCCTCATCAGCCTGGCCAAGTCCCCTGGTTCCACCATTCAGATCCTCGGTGCTGAGAAGGCTCTGTTCCGTGCCCTCAAGACCAAGCACGACACACCCAAGTATGGTCTCATCTACCACTCGTCTCTCATCGGCCAGGCCACCGGCCGAAACAAGGGCAAGATTGCCCGTATGCTGGCTTCCAAGGCTGCTCTGGGTCTTCGTGTCGATGCTCTTGGTGACGACGATGAGGATGCCGACGAGGAGGAGCGTGCCATTCTTGGCCTGAGCAACCGCATCAAGCTCGAGAACCACCTCCGAAAGCTCGAGGGCAAGCCTCTGCTTCCCAAGGGTGCCAACGTCACCCCCTCTGGTGAGATCGTTGGTGCTGGCCAGTTCACTCTCAAGGAGACCCGCCGGTACAACGTTGACGCCGATGGTGTTGCTGATGAGGACGAGGACGATGAGGAACTCAACGGTGCCACCCCGGCTCAGAAGCTCAAGAAGGCCAAGAAGCTCATCGAGGAGGTTGAGGACGAGGAGATGAACGATGCCGAGGAGGACAGCGATGACGAGGCTGCCACCACCACCCCTGCCAAGCCCAAGAAGCTCTCCGAGGCCGACTTTGAGCGTCTTGCCGAGGAGGCTGGTCTCTCCGTCAAGAAGTTCAAGCGCAAGTACGAACGAGGCGACGTTGAGCTCAACGAAGACGGTACACCCAAGGTGTTCAGCAAGAAGGAGCTCAAGAAGCTGCGCAAGGCCGAGGAGAAGTCGACACCTTCCAAGGCTCCCAAGGAGGAGGTCGCCACCGAGAGCAAGAAGAAGCGCAAGCACGACGACTCTGAGGAGGAGGCTGAGACCAAGAAGGAGAAGAAGCAGAAGAAGAAGAAGCGCCACTCGGAAGGTTAGGAGCCGCCGAGAAAAAAGCGACAAGTCACGTTGCGACGACGCTGAATTGGACACTGAGGAAGGGCCGCGACAGGTATTTGTCCGTGTCCTCCTCACTTCTTTACTCTTACTCGTCTGGACACCGACGACGAACCATACCCAAAGCGTGAAGGCACAACGAAAATCAACACTAAAAACGATTGGACGGTTCCCGACGTGTAGATATATGATACCTGAGAGACTTCTGGCATGGCAGCTTCTGCCCCGCACCTTGTTTCCTGGCTGGCTGGCGTTTGGGCGGAGGGGCATATTGGCGTGGATTTGGTTTTGAGTCCTTTTTATTTTCGTGTCTTTCTTCTTCCCTCTTATCTGTTCCATCTCTCTGGGTTGGATGTGGCTGGATAGTCCTCGAAGATGTTTGTCAAAGGTGGACAGGGGCAGAGATGATGCGATGTATCTTACGGGAATAGGAGGAGGGATTTGGAAGAAATTATTGTCAAGTTCAAAAGTTCACTGGGCTCTATGTTCCGTGCCGTGTAGATTGTCTATGCTGTGAGATATTGTGACGGAACGAGATGAAGGTTGCCTGACGTGTTGCTGCGAGTTATCATCTCACAGTGAAAGAGGCCTGTCCGAGGGAGGACCCGGCAGAGGGTTGCGGCTAGAGCTGGAACATGATGAGGAAGAAGAAAGGCAGACAATAATATTTAAAAAGTGTAGGGTATTTTTCGAGTCATCACTTCCAGGAAGCCAGCCATATAGCGAAACAAGGGTATATTGTCACGTAGCGATCGGCATATCCTTCGAGCTTGGCCATAAATAATCTGTATCATCCCAAGAAGCTTGAGTCCTTTCATTAACGGTTGCTCTGTATAGCAATCCAGGGTATCCACTATGTTTCACATAAAAACCAATCCACTCAAGCCCCTTTTCAACCCACCTTCCAAAAGCTGAGAACAAAAAATAAAATACATACAGCAAAACTAAACTTTTTGTATCGCGATTGACGGTTGTTGAGAGTGGGGTATCGAAAGCCAAAGCGAGACGTCAAGAGGAAACAAAATAAGAACGAAGCGCATCAGAGTCGGGGTATCAACGCCAGGGGATCCTCCTCTACGATGGGGAGTTGTGGCGCTATTGTCGAAGACGAGAAGAGCAATGAGCAGAGTCTTGCTTCTGAAATCAAGTAGACCAGGCTAAACCCATCGAAGGGAAACCCCGAGTGTTAGCCGAGCCTTTGCCTCTGAGTGCTAGACACGAGGGGGAGAAGAGTCTCTTGTGCTTTTTTAGAAGTTCTCGACGATGCGAGCGTTCATGGCTTGTTGGAAACCGGGGCTCTGACCTCCAAAATCTTGGTCGTGGGCGTTTTCGCCAGTCCTGCTGGACTCGCCGGGCGCCTCCATGGCGGCGCCGAGAGCGTTGCCCATGCCCTGGCTCGAACCGGGCAGGAAGATGACCTTGCTGTTGGCCGACTTGGCCATGGCTTGCATGGCCTCGAGGTAGCGGATCTGCATAGCAGGGGCCGAGCTGAGAATGTCGGCAGCCTGGCGCATCAGCTTGGCAGATTCAACCTATCGAGTTGTTAGCAGGTGTAATGACGGGTGATGATGCGTCGACTTACCTCAGCCTTGGCGGCAATGATCTTGCTTTCACCAATACGCTTGCTCTGGGCGGCCATGGAGAGCGACTCCTGCAGCTCCTGGCTGAAAACAATATCCTTGATGAGCATGCTCTCGACCTGAACACCCCAACCAGCGGCGACGTCCTCGATGATTTCGCCAATGGACTGGGCAATCTCCTCGCGGCGCTCGATAACGTCCTGGAGGATGCGGGCACCGACGACATGGCGGAGGGTGGTCTGGGTGCGCTCCATGAGAGCCTGGCGGACGTTGTTGATGCCAAAGGCGGCCTTGTGGGGGGAGACGATGTGGTAGTAGATGACCGAGGTGAGGCGCAGTGTCACGTTGTCCTTGGTCATGCAGATCTGCTCGGGAACCTCGGTGGTCTGGATCTTGACATCGATCTGGACGAGCCTCTCGCTGAGGGGGTTGATGTTGACCAGACCGGGATCGACAGCCTTGTAGAACTTTCCAAACTTTGTGACGAGACCGACGTTGCCCTGGTCGACCTCCTTGAAGGGGTTGGGGCAGATGATGCAGCAGGGGATGGCGCCCATGGTTCCGATAATGGTACCAAGGGTGTTCGCTAAAGGTGTCAGTTTGGGTGATGGCAGTTGGATCAAAGTGTCAAGGACATACTCATGGAGCCATACCAGCCCTTGGGGTTGGCATCGGTCTCAACGACTGTGGCGTAGCTCTGCTGGAGATCTTCCTTCTTGGGAGGCTCGACGGCCATCTTGTGCTGGGCCACGAAGCCTCCGTTGCCCTCGGTGGGCACGGGAGCCTTGGCGTTTGAGGCGGAAGAGCCGCCTCCATTGATCATGCCCTCGGTGGACGACATTGTGGTGGTGATGTTGGTAGTATGGGGTTGCTAGATTAGATGACACTCCCTACGATACAGCGTGTAGATGAAGGATGGAAGCGGTGATAGTGCGGGATTCCAGGGGAGATCTCTAGTCCTCTTAAATAAACCTTTTGGGCTACCACGGCCTCTTCCTTCTGAAAACACCAAGCGAGCCAAGACCCTGCCTGGGGTGACGTCGACGTTGCTGCAGGAGCTCACGAGAAGCCCAGGTGACAAGCAACTGTTGGTATGCTCCACTTTATTATGGGGATCGTGTGGCATTGCAGTGCCCTGAGAACGGGATCTGTCGGTACGTACCTCGCTCGGCCCACCCGAGGATCCTCATCACTTAACACGGGCAACTTTTATTGGTTAGATTCTCCCCCATAAGGCACCGGCTTGTGCGGGGCGCAGGGCTTGGACTTGCGCTAGGCTTCAATGGGACTACAGGGTCGAGGAAGCTCCCAAATCGACATTCAGTGCGAGATACGACAGATGCGAAAACACAGTATGCATGTGATGATGCTGTAGAGGCATTTGGGAGGAGGATTGATTGCTCTCTGGTTATTGATCCAAACGGCGATTTATGAGTGGCGACGTCCGAGTGGGAAGCTGCGAAATTGGCAACATTGTCGGTCCTCGCGTCCTTTACACGGCCAAGACCCTTCGTCTCTTCGGTATCTCGCCTACCCGGCAACCATGGGTGTGCACTAATCCTGGCGACGTCTTGGGGCCAGCTCTCGCCTCCATTGCTCGGCCATTGCTGTCATTCCAACGCGTGAGCTCACATGTTGCGTCTTGCATTGGGGCCCGTGAGAAGCAATTCGTACTAGGGGTAGCTTAGGAGTAGAGTTCATCGCGCTCTCGCTACACTCAGCCTCGGCGATTGCAGAACTGGTTCTATCCCCTGAGACAAGAAACGACAGCTTCTTTGCGCCCGACTTGTTCCATGACCCGATGATTCTGGCAGAGGGTCGGAGCAGCTACGATCCGACTCTCACCAATCACCGCTCGGTCGCAAGCTCCAATGGTTCGCAACCAACAGACGTGATGCACTGCCTCCAGGATCTTCCCACTGTCTACTTGTCATTGTTGGGTCATGTCGGCTTGGCAATGCCGTGGTCTGATGACAAGGTTGACAAGCTGGGTAGATCGTCAATCCTGGAGCCCATCCCCTGAGGGGGACAGAAAACATGAGACCTGGCCAAGGTGACGGCCCACTGAAAATCTGTCCTGTGTTTTCTGACCCCCACCAAAGCCGATCTGGTAATGGCCGGCACAGTTCTGCCGTGGCTGCACAATGCCTGCGCTTCTGGAACAATTTGCAACCGATGCGCTCGTGTTCATGTCGCCCGACCGCGCCTCGATACTGCCGCCTTGATCTTTGGGCTGGACAGACCGATAGTGATGGCCTCTTCAATTAGAGCCGGCAAGGCTGCGCCCGCTAAGAGTGAGATAACGTCTCCATCGACGAGACCGAGTCCTTGCGCCTGTTGCTCCGCCCCGTCACAGCCTCGGGCGGCATTGCTTGACATGACAACATTCGATCTTCCCCGGAGTTGGGGCCGGAGATGTGAGATGTCGGACCCGTTGAGTTGATCCAATGACACAATAATCAGGTATTTGGGTTTCCTGTTAACCAACACCGTGGAAATCCTCAATTTGTCATACTCCGTGAACTCCACTGGACTTGCTGATCGACCAACACTCATGGGTCTATGAATAAGATAGCTTGATAAAAGGCGAGAACTTGAAATAATTTATCGTTCAGTTGAAGAGATGAAACGAATGCAAACGAAGTGAAATGAGTAAGAAGTTGAGTTGGGAATCAGGCCATTGATTGTTATCTTTGTCATGTGCTCAGTGATGCATACATCTATCAGGTCCAAAGAGCTCTATTCAACGAGAGCTTCATCGCTGATACACTGAACAGGGGTAAGATCTCCCTGCCTGCTGCACAGTTGATACCGCAAATGATGCTTCGTTGATGGGCCCAGAAGTGAGGTAGATCTTGAGCCTCAGCCTCAGCTCACTTTCTGTAGAGGTTCCCGCAGCGTCAACTCTGGAGAACACCTTTTGTTTGATAGCTACGTTTGCAGTTGTTGTGACATAGGGTAGTTGTTCTGAAGTTGGTGGCGGTTGAGTTTCGTCTCCGCCCTGCCACGTATCACTAGCAATACTTCAGGCAACATAACTCAATGTCTCAACAATAACAACAACTTCTCCCCTGTGGCTTAGTTGGCTAAAGCGTCCGACTGTTATCAGCAGACAATCGGGAGATCGGAAGTTCGAGCCTTCCCGGGGGAGTCACTTTTTGGTGTTGTGGGCTGTGACCGGGGTCCGTATTTTTGTCGATCCTTTGCGCCACCTTGATTTTGTGTTGCTTTCGACCTTTGCATTGATTACGTAAAGTCGACAAGTACTCCCAACCTCATCCTGAGTTGTATTTGACTGAAAGTGAGTTGTCCATCGCTGGCATACTCTTATACTGTTCAATCATTCCCGCTCAGTTTCGTTAAGCATGGAGATCCGAGACTTGATGTACTGCCTGCATAGTCATTATCACCCTTTTTCCTGCATCGGTATTGTTTCCTTTAGTCTGTTGCGCTTTGCGCCTTTACTGTACTGCTAAAGTAGTCGTCCTTGTCTGCTCTTCGACATGCTGCTTTGATCACACCTTTTCAGCATGGTGTTTTCTGACATTGACTATTGTTTTAAAGTTGTGACTCTTAGTAAGTCAGATTCAGATGTCGATATTCCGGACAATCGCATGCTTGAGTTGTAAAGGTCTTTGTCTGGCCCTTGCGCGTTGAGTGTAGATGGAGTCAATGGACGAACAGCCCCGGACCGACACTGCCTCATTTCCCGCGCCATAGTTCCTGCTGCTTATTAACTCCTGTCCTGTAGATTCAAGGCTTTAGTATACACCGCTGATAAGCACTTCTCGTCAATCTCCAATGCCTGGTGCGCGCAGAGCGGCGGTCTGGTCATCTTGAAGAGAACATAGTCCTAAAGTTCAATCGCCCTGTCATTCATGTATCCATTCCCCTGTGGCTTAGTTGGTGAAAGCGTCCGACTGTTATTACCAGACAATCGGGAGATCGGAAGTTCGACCCTTCCCGGGGGAGTTGTGGTGGTGTTGTTGCGACCCTCTTTTGAGGGTTGTGGATATTTTTGCTTGGGTGTCAAAAGCGGACGCGCCGCCCCACCACACCCTAGCATATGGATAAGGGTTCTCAAGCGGGCGAACAATTGAGGCTGAACGGCAGGGTGTCGGGTTGTGATTTGTTCCTTGAAAGGTCGGGCGTGGATACCCAGTGTGGTATTCCTCAACTTAGACGAGATGGTCTAAGTATCATCCAAATCTAAAGAAGATCTTTACAGGATCATCATAAGAACCAGGCTGGCAGATATTCACCGCAACACCTTATCATCGACGCCTGTGTTAGGCAAACTTTAGTGGGCTATTCCATGCCGAGTCGTGGCACCGTGGCATACTTTGTAATTGCTGACAGCATGAGACATATGCCAAAATCAATAGTCATCGGCGATTGCTGCCCCAGACGACCGACCCCAAAGCCCCCTAGAACTGGGGTTATACGTGGGCTTTCTTGGGCTTTATGGTGTGCTTTTTACCACTTATAGCTGGCATTCAGGATAGTGCTCAAAGGCTTGCTTTAGTAGTTTATATATATATCCGTGTAACGCATGCAATAGGTGCCATTGGGTGTTGAACTTGGTAGTATACCTCAATGACACAATCGTTTTGAATGTGCATTAGAATTCCCTTGGTATCATGGTATGCCCCAACAACAGCCATATTCTTCGTCAAATCTGTGTGACCCTCTGCCTGTACTTGCTTCGATTCCCTCGGGAGTCTAAGGCCTCTCTGAATACTCGTGACCCATTCACGTCCTATCCGTCGCTTCTTTAGAACCATTTAGCGACCTCCAACTCATATGCCAGCCTTTTCAGCCCGTGCTATTTCCCGTCGCTTGACCCAGAGCCTGAATGATAGCCATGGGCGCGACGATGCCGCGCCCTTGACCACTGTCGGAGAAGGCCACTTGCCACCGTCTACAGGCTCGATGTCGTAGAGTGAGATGAGAACCGAGACGTATAGGAGCACGTTTCTCAGGGTAAGTTCAGAGACATCACACATCGTCAGAGTCCCGTCTAGAAGAGTTAGCAAAAGTCAAACTCAGAGCTTGGAGACCTACCGGGTGCCCTGATGGTTCCTGGGTCAACTCTCCGTGTCTTGGCGCCCTTTTCGTCTACCGCATCCTCGAGGTACCGTCCCGCCTGCCAAACTTGTGCATCGGTATAGGCTCTTGGGTCCGAGTTGTGCAGATCCAGGGCGACATGGGCAAACGTCCCCTTCTTCAGAGTGTAGCTTGCCTCTCCGCTGTCCTTGAGCACCACATCCTCCTTGAGATGTCTCACAGCCCAGCCTCCACCGTAGAGCCTGAGAGTCTCGAGGTAAGTAGCTTTGAGCTGGGGGCACTTTGTCAAGAGGGCGTCCATGTCCAGCTTCCTGATATCGGGAGGAACCCAGACAGCCTGCCCAAACCCATGATTAGGCTGAACAATCTCGACGAAAGGAGCAATCTCATCGCGGACCTGCGTGAGGAGAACGGGATCTTGGTACAGCTCAAAGAGCGACCAGGAAATCAGCGATGCCGAATGAGTAGTGACAGACCAGAGCACAGCGACATCGAACGCGGCGCGAACGTCGATGGAAAGCCCGTGTTTCCGGAAGACTTCAGTCCTTGAGCGAACAAGCGGGCTGATTTTGTGCAAGCCGTGCCATCTAGAGCCTGGCTCTTCGTCGCTCAGGAACTTGTCCAGCTCTTCGTGATACTCTCGCATGAAAGCGAGTAACCGCCTAAGCGCAATCTTTGCCCGCGTGGCGCTCGGGACCGTGGCCCATACTGGAATTCCCATGGCCAAGGAGAGGAAGCCTTCGTCAAGAACCCACAGATGCGGCCAGATTTCAGGAAAGTTCTCGACAAAGTCAGCGCCAAACACGGCGGAACTCACCAGCCTAGCAGCAAAGGTCTTGACAAGGTCGTGATAGTCTACTTCCATGGTGGGTTCCTTGATGCCATCTTCCTTGCGCTCTGCGTTGGCCAGCCTCTCCCATTCCATCTGGTCGGTAGGATAGCTGTTGAAAGAGACGAGCTCTGCGGCCTGATCGTCAAGATCTTCGATAAAGACTTTGACAAGACCGTCCATGTGAGTGCCAGAAAGATGCTGATTGGTGACTTCATGGACCTCGCTGGCTGCTCTGTCGTATGCATCGAGATCATTCTTGGAAAGTCCGAAGTTGGTGACCATGAGTCGCCGGGTGATGGCCGCTTTATCAGCGATTGAGCCAGGTTGCTCTAGCATACGCGCTGCAAGAGAAGGCTTGAAGATAAAAGAGTGAATGTTTCCAAAAAGTCGAATAGAGAAGAGTCCTTCGGGATATCGATTTCGGAAGCGGGCCAAAGCATAAGCAGGGTTGAGGAAGATCGGGGGAGCGTGGCCAAAGTAGGGAACGTAGTAGGGCGCAAGCGGCGGGCTTTTGGACCCATTTTGAAAGGATGAAGAGCCGCCGGTCAAGAGTCTTGTGGTGATGAAGAGGACCAGAGTTGTGAGGAGAACGGCGAGGAGGGGAGATTGCTGGGCGTGTGGGAGACTCTCAGCCAGGTGTTTGCGGAGGGCGTCCATCTTGGCTGATATCTGCTCGAGCTTTGCACGGCAGATGGAGCTCTTTCAATTGTGAGCTCTATAGCAGGCAATGAATGCGTGTTGAAATGAAGGCCATCGGTGGTTGCGTATGAATTCGAGGCAGTTTGTCAATCTGATGCTGATTTTCATTCATGCTTAAAGTTGAGCTGAGGATGCGGACAGACCCGCTCGCTGACCCCGTTGCACAGTCATTTTTTATAGGGGGGTGTCCACTGCGGGCACTGCGCTACAGTGGCTTGGAACGTGGTCGACATCTCAAAAGATTGCGCCGCCTCCCTTTTGCGTTAACAGGGCAAAAGTCAACCAACCTGGGCCTGTGTATAGCACTGACTAGGAGTAAACAGCTCTTCTCAAAGGCTACTTAAGCATTGACATGTATTCCGATTTGAGAAGCCTTCAAACACCCCCTTCAGTCTCTCCGTAAGACAAGGACAAACGATGTCCAGGACCATGTAACATAACAAGCCATTGCGAAGCCAACTGATGTGGTAGATGAGATATAGCACATCCATAACAATCGCATGAGTTCACAGAGGGCTGCGAAGTTAATTGCTATCGAGCGCCACGGTCAACCGTGGTGTTAGGAGAGTATGTATATCTAAATTGAAGACATTCCAGCATCCAAACATCTGCAAGTCGTTATAAAACGATCTCTGCGCCATCGTTTTCAACAATTCGTCAGCCAATTGCCTTGGCATGGTCTCGTGGTCTAACGGTTCATGACTGCGGATTCTGATTCCGCCAGCGAGGGTTCGACTCCCTCCGAGACCTTCTTTTTGCATTTTTGCGATCACAATTGAAGTTTTCGTGATGTTGGTGATGTCTGATACCATCTCGAAATACTTGTCGCAGTTCCTTCCCATATGTCGCCCGGCTGCAATTTTAGCACGCGGGTAGGGCTGCATGATCCCGCAATGTATCAGGAAGGTGCGATGCTGTCCCCGCGGGCAGCGTAGTGCCCACTGAGGTCGAGTGTCTGCTTCTATCTGTGATATCGAATCTTGGATTTGGTTGAGTTTATCTTGGCTCACGCTATCCAGATTTTCAAGTCTGCCCCCATATCGTATGACGAGGACATTGACTTTGAAGAGGGAACATTCGATCATCGCTTTCCCTACCAGCTGGTTAGTGGCAACAAAGACATACCGGTTTGCAAGATGTACTCTATGGAGGATCTCAACAGGGCCACCCTCCTGTTTTACCAGCTACTCATCCGTCGCGACAACAAAGAGGACCTCAGACTTTCCAGGGTACGCCGATCCACACTTCAAGTCAAACCAATCTGAAGATTCTTGGATCGACCTCGCCATCAACCTCGCCATCAACAAACACTCGCCGGCGCAGCTCACGCTCGAGGCCAAGGAGGTCGAGGCCACGTTCCGAGCTGCCATTGTAACAATCGGGTGGGCTTATCTCGCTGTATCTTCTCCCTTGACCAAACTACTTATTGCTGGTGTCTTGTGTACCACCACAGTCATCCTTTACTGAAGTGGAGACTCCAAGGTGTGAAGAGTGGTTAGCCGATGAGGAGAGCAACTGTGTCTTGCCTTCGGATCAGGTTCAAAATAATGCAAAAGTGACATGTTTTACGAGAGAAAGAGCTGGGCCTTCAATCTGGTCTTCAATTTGGCAACGTTGCTCCTGGATATTGCGCGATTGGCAATCGATTGCGCCGACGTCGCATTCCGTGTGGTACCAGTGATGGTCTTGGGGTTCTAGGAAGCCTTTGCCGTAGTCGCGGTTGCACCCGGCTGCTAATCCTCTGGCGCTGTCGTCTTCTAGTCGGTACAGAAACAATATGCAACTATTTGGCACACTGCACGATAAGAGGCCGGTAACAAAGTTCGCATCTATACGGTGCTCTTTCAGGCATTGAGTTACCCAGAGACAGACTCAACACACGGCTAACGACAACGAAATATATTACAGGCTTGTTGATTAGAGAACCACACGGGTGCAAACACTAGCTTGATTAAGTGATCGAAAATCTAGGGTTTAGCGATCTAGAATTTAGGACCGATGATCTAAAATTTAGGATTACATGAGCTAAAACTAGTCGAATGGACGGCCTGCTCGCCTGCGACTTGATCTCGGTCTTGCTTTCCACCCAACGTCTCAGGTTGCCCATGGCCGGGATGTTGTCGCCGCGAACGATGGACAATTCCTTTGCCATAGAACCACTGTTGCACCCAGTGGAATGCCATGCCTTAAGCGCGGTCATATGCCTACAAAGAAGCTGTAAGGCGACCCATCGTCTCATGACGTCCAATAAGGCTGACACCTCTCTGGTAACCAAAGATGGTCTTGTAGCCCGATCGTCCAACCGTCGGCATCATGGGAGGCTTTTGCTCGGTGTCACCGATGAAAAGACACGCTGCGTTCTGATGTTTGGCCGGCACCACAAGAGACAGGGGCTCGGACATGCGGGCTGCTTCGTCAATCACGATGAAGTCTGGCGTCCATGGAGCATAGTTAGCTAGCTGCTCCAGCGCGACTGGAGTACCGCAAATGACGTCGCACTGAGCGGCTGCAAATCGGAGGAGCTCTTCGACAGCCTGGTTGGCATCCTCGCGAACTATGGCGAAAGCGTCTAGGTCGTTGCGCTTTGTATCGAGGGCTTCATGATAAGCATGCCACGTAGACTTATCATTATTAGCAATCCTCTTTGCGAGCGTCGATAGAGGCTCAAACACCAAATCCTGACACTTCCTTTCAAAAGACTCTGTAAATTGTTTATTGACATGTCGAGCAAGCGCTCGATCCTGGGCACTGGCTCGCGGGGCATGGCTGTCTAGGTCGATGACAGGAGGGAAGCGCTTCTCAGTGACAAGCATAGCAGCCGTAAAGCATCCGCAGGAGCTCAAGCTTCAGGTAATAGACAAAAAAGTCTGTAAACGGCCTACATTTTGTCCTTATGGATAATAAAAAGATCGCTCTTATTAGGCAATCGTTAGAGGGACGTAGGTCACGTATAGTAACGGTACTTAGCGGCCTTATATCTCATAGCTTACTTAGATAATTAATCCTTGCTCTAATATCAAAGGCACCTAATAGCTCTCCTAGTGCGGAGAGGATTGCCGCTCCGATCTTCGGCTGCCTGAGGCGCCAATCCCCGATTGCATCATTGCGCTAGATTCGGCAACTTACCTTGTGAGCTACCTCGGTTTCATCTGTCTCCTATAATAAACTTCCTTACTCCCAGCCGAAACAGACACTTGTTCGATCCGTCACCGGGTCGCAGCCAGGCTTTGCGAGGTCTTTGGCAGCTCCGGTACCTTGTTGTCCAGCCCCGAGTCTCGACGCGGCCTCCCGCGAAGCTCCCCGCCATTCCGAACTCCGACTTCGTTCCATGATGCTCCCGCTGAGCTAAACCACCACCACCACAGCCATGATACCTCGATTAATACAGCGCTCATCGCTGGGATGCCCTAGATACAGCTGTGCGACCTCCCCTCGGCTGCCATGGGCACCTCCGCGGCCGATTCTCGCCCGGGCGTTCTGGACCACTGCCCCGCGCTGCGAGCAACCCCGAACGTCCGGGGTCGCAACCAAAGAGTCCGCCAAGTCCACAACAGCAAAGCCTTCGGCCGTGTTTCCTGGAAAGAAACAATCAAAAAACAACGATCCTCTTGCGACGGTGGAAAAGTCCGCTACCGAACAGCGCAAGGCCGATTGGGCCATCATGAAGGAGATGACTCGATATCTGTGGCCCAAGGATGACTGGGGCACGAAACTCCGAGTCAGCTTCGCTGTGTCGTTGTTGATTGGCGCAAAGGTCCTCAATGTCCAGGTCCCATTCTACTTCAAGAACATTGTGGATTCCATGAACATTGACATTGCTGCTGTTGGAGGCACAGCAACAACAGTTGCTGGAGCCATGATTGTGGCATACGGCGCGACTCGCATAGGCGCAACAGTGTTTCAGGAACTGCGAAACGCAGTATTTGCCTCTGTTGCTCAAAAGGCTATTCGAAGAGTTGCGTGCAATGTCTTCGACCATCTCCTTCGCCTCGACCTTACATTCCATCTCTCCAAGCAGACGGGTGGCTTGACAAGGGCTCTAGATCGCGGTACCAAGGGAATCAGCTTTATTCTCTCAAGCATGGTCTTTCATGTCCTGCCAACTGCTCTCGAGATCAGCATGGTCTGCGGAATTCTGACATACAACTACGGTGCCAAATTTGCAGCCCTGACCGTCTTGACCATGGTCAGCTACTCGGCATTCACCATCTGGACCACGGCTTGGCGGACCAAGTTCCGACGCCAGGCGAATGCGGCTGATAACAAGGCTTCCACCGTGGCGGTGGACTCCCTCATCAACTACGAGGCTGTCAAGTACTTCAACAACGAAAAGTTTGAGGTTGCACGGTACGACAAGGCACTTCAACAGTACGAGAAGAACTCCATCAAGGTGGCAACCTCCCTGGCCCTGCTCAACAGCGGACAGAACATCATCTTCTCAACGGCGCTTACTGGCATGATGTATCTCGCTGCCAATGGTGTAGCCTCCGGTAGCTTGACGGTGGGCGACTTGGTCATGGTGAACCAGCTCGTCTTCCAGCTTTCAGTCCCTCTCAACTTCCTCGGATCTGTGTATCGCGAGCTTCGACAGTCTCTCCTCGACATGGAGACTCTTTTCAGCTTGCAAAAAGTCAATGCCAACATCAAAGAGAAGCCCGACGCGAAGCCCCTGGTCCTATCCAAGGGCGGAGAGATCAAATTTGAGAACGTCAATTTCGCATATCACCCGGATCGTCCGATTCTGCGTAATCTGTCGTTGACTATTCCAGCAGGCAAAAAGGTTGCCATTGTCGGCCCTAGCGGCTGTGGCAAGTCCACGTTGCTGCGGCTCTTGTTCAGGTCTTACGACGTCCAGGGCGGACGGATCTTGATTGACGGCCAAGACGTCCGAGACGTCAATGTCGACTCTCTCCGGCGCTCAATTGGCGTTGTTCCCCAAGACACTCCTCTCTTCAACGACACAGTTGAGCATAACATCCGCTATGGCTCCATCGATGCGACCCACGAAGAGGTCGTCGCCGTTGCCAAGCGCGCGCACGTTCACAACACTATCCTGCAGTTCCCAGACGGTTACGAAACCAAGGTTGGCGAACGAGGACTCATGATTTCTGGGGGGGAGAAGCAGCGTCTTGCTATGAGCCGCCTGCTGCTCAAGGACCCGCCCCTGCTCTTCTTTGACGAGGCTACAAGCGCCCTCGACACTCACACCGAGCAGGCTCTCATGCTCAACATCAACAGCATTCTCAGGGAAAAGGGACGAACGAGCGTCTTTGTTGCGCATCGTCTCCGCACCATCTTTGATTCGGACCTAATCATCGTTCTCAAGGAGGGGCAAGTGGCAGAGATGGGCACACATCGGGAATTGATCGACCGCGACGGCGTCTATGCCGAATTATGGAGTGGTAAGTCGAAGCAGCCCGAATAAGGATACCGGGACTTCAGACACGCTAACACAGAGTCATTTAGCACAAGAGACCATGTTTCACGACGATGGAAAACTGACAGAGGAGGGTGGTGAAGAGGAGAACGATGCGTCTCGAAAGAGAAGCTAGGAGGTCCGCTCTGCTGGTTGGGGCTGATATGAGGGCCCACGCCTTCTGTTGGATACGACATAGATAATGAACAAACTTGATGAACTTCGCGACGGACTCCATATGTAAAAGCCGACTCGGCCGAAGAGGGTGGCAGATCGGCTGAAATCACCTTCGGAAAACTAACGTTTACTTTCAGAAGACTAGAGAAGATTTCTCGATATCTAGTTCCTAACGTGTCAGCTTAGGGCCCTTTGTAGCTGGCATCTATGAAATATCTACCAGAAGCTTCTCAATCTGAATAAGCCAAAGTAGTGCTTCACTTCCATTCACATTTTGCTGCAAGACTGATATACTGCTTGTCAATAAGAACCACAATTCACAAGGTATAGGGTAACTGGCTAGTAAAAGACCCTGAGTTCCCCCCTGCTCCCGCGCTGAACTATCGACACTCACTCACGACACCATTGCTCGTCATGTCCCCCGTCTGCTGAACATGATAGCAACGAAGCCACATAAGAGCCCAACTCTGGAATACGGCCACATTTACCACCAAAAAGCGAACAGGCAAGCATGCTAGTGCCCGGCTCGGACTCTATCAACGATCTCTGAGGTTTCCTGTATGATCGTAATGCAGGGCAAGCGAGTCAAGGTCAACGAACAAGCTCGGTATCTCTAGCATAAAGCCCAGCGACCAGCCAATAACGCAGCCCGCGAGGCTTTCCGTGAAGCTTTCCAAGGCCTCGAGCAGCACGAAGCTGACGATGGCTATCAGGTCCGGGACATTGACGCAGCTCAGAACGCCGACTTCAATGAAGAGGACGCTGGCTTTGATGTCGCCTTCAATTAAAGACGCGCACCTTAAAGACGCGCACCTTAAAGACGCGCACCTTAAAGACGCGCACCTTAAAGACGCGCACCATGGTTAAAGACGCGCACCATGGGACTGAACATGAACTCATTCCAGGACCGGATCGGAATAGATCAATTTGTTTGGGACTTAATTGTACGAACTTTTCTGCGCCTTCCTGATTTAACGGAGGCCGACTCGATGCTCAACAAAGTCTTGCTGCCTAGACCTTACCTAAGATAAGTAGATATATTTCTTTCATTACTCTTTGCCTCTCAATATAAGCGTGCTCTCCTTCTTTTGTAGGCCACTGACGACTAAGGTACTACCTTAGGTAAGGTAACTCCCCGCCAACAGCATCAAGTACTACTGAATAAAACGGGATGCACCTAACATCTCTTCCCTTTCCCCCCCTCTTCCTCTTTCATACTCATTCTCGGCCATCTGGCGTCGTCGTCTTTCTCATTTGCAATTCAGGTCCCGTTGCCTCTCCTTGTCGTCCTCGCCTCTGACGTCGTCTTCCTTCTCATCCGCTGTTTAGAAGCTGTTGTCTCTTTTCGTCATCCTCGCCACCTGGCGTCCTTCGTCAACATGATTGACAAGAATGGATTCAATTCATCCGACATTGAGTTCGGAAAAGAAGGAATCCCTATGCCAATGCGGGCGCTGCGAGCATTCAAGCGATCATCGACCATGCAGCGGAAAACCGAGTCAACTTGGAGAAGGCCTACAAGAACCTCAGAATGACAGCACTTATTCTCCCTTCGAGGCTTCGCCCTGTCAGACCTCCTGTCATCGACCAAGCCCAACATGCCGCCTTCACCGACGACCCTGCCTTCACGCATGAGTTTACCTGCTCTGCTAGTGATGATTCTCCTGATTATATCGACGAATACTTATATGAGTGTGAATCCGATGGGTAAATTGCCGACGACGACATTGAGGCTGGCCACGCTGAGTCTGGTGATGATGGTCCGATGACCTGCGACTTGGCAGCACCTGCTACTCGTGGCGCTGAGTCTGGCACTGTCGACACGATGGTTGACGATGCTCCTGCTGCTAGTGCCTCTGCCGAAGCAACAGCTTTTGATGTTGAGCAGGTTGACGGAGAGGAAATCCTTAAAAAGTTGGAGGATCTAGCAGTCGAGAGCAAGATCCTCACTCCCGAAGAGGCCTCTGAGATCTGGGCTTGGGATTTACAGCAACCACATGACAGCGCAATTACTTGGTCAAAGGTCAACACCTTGTATCCAGCAATCAACGCTCTTCACTTACCCGCCTACGCCGAGAGCGGTGGTAGCAGAGATGAGCCCTCTCGATTCAAGAGGAGCTGCTATAAAGGTTGTGGATACACTTCAGCGACAACATCCAATTTGGCCAAGCATGAGCAATGTTGTGACCTCAATACATCTACGGCCGAGGAACGCGTGGTGTGCGAAATCTGCGGCGAGGACTTCAAGAACCAGGATACCCTGAGATACCATCGGTATAGGGTTTGCCTCTTCAAGCCACAAGTCTGCGACCATGCTGGATGCACCGATAGCATTGTCTGGCAGAGCCGCAATACTCTAAACAAGCACAAGACAAAGGCTCATAACGCAATGGAGCACTTGTGGCGACTCTTGCACTCCTCGTTGTTAAGGAGATGGCATCATTCATCAGTTCATTCACCTAACCTTAACTCTTCTAAGCTAGCATAACCTAAGCTCTAACCACCCTAACCTAACCTAACAGGAGGTCGGGTTGCTAATGCATTACTTTTCATTCGTACCAAGTTTCATCTCAAGATGAAGAATTTTGTCACTAATGTAGGGGAGCTGGCCGTTCATTCAAGTAGTTTTAGACCATTTAATCAATCCAGCGTTTGCACCCGTGTCTTTGTTTGATCTACTACCCTGTGATATGTTCCGCTCTGCACCGAGCGCGGAAGGCTGATAACGAAGAAGGGTTTCAAAAATATTGGGTCAGAAGGATTAACACCAAAGCCAGCGACGTCGAATCCAGACTATCCAAACTCAAAGGCGCCCAGACCGAACTGAAGGACAGATCCATTACAATCAGGCACGTCGCGAAGAAGTTTACGATTTCGAAGGAAAAGTATCGAAGACCAATAATGCCGAGAAGAAGATACTTGGCAATTCTAGAACGAAGACGACAGCGTCAGAGGATGAGTAGCCGGATGTAATCGTAACTGCTACGGTAAGGCTACTACTACCTTAAGGAAGTACAACAAAGTACAACCTCAAGACCTCCCCGAGCCGGACGGCACAGGGCACGGGGGATTTACCATAGAGGAACCGAACAGCAACTCTTTAACATCCACAAGAACAGGAGACATAAATGGTGAATAAGTTAGATGAGTCCTGATCGCAATTGTAACATGTGTTGCTGTATCCTCAACGCAAGAGAGCCAGTAATAATTTGATAAGCTCGTAGTGAACAGCCCCACGCCAGCCAGAAGCGCGCTTACCGCCATGACACACTACACACTCCGTTAATACACACTGCTCTTTCAACGCTGGCCGAGCAAAGCCATGAGGATACTCCTTCACTCCCACTTTCCAGCCGGCCATGCATACCCCATGCAAGCCGTGGCCCAGGCCCTCGTGCGCCTAGGCCACGACGTTGTCTGGCTGACCAGCGCCGACAATGAAGCCCGTGTTCGCGCTACAGGAGCCGCCTTTGTCGCAACGCAAGCCATCGCCGTCGTAGACGCCCCGCTCATGGCAGAGAGCGAGACCGGCTTGCTTGATAAAGTGTATAGTCGGCTCGAATCGAGGGTCGTCGCGCAAGTGAGCGATTATCGTCGGGTGTTGCGGGACTTCAAGGCAGACGTGCTCCTGGTCGATGTAATGCCGTACGGCGCAAGGGCCTTGTACGAGCTCGGAGAGATCCCGGTATATGCCACTCTGGGGGTCATTCCCATGTACATGTCGAGTTGGGGCGCCCCTCAAGCGGTTTCTGGGGATAGTCCGTCGACTTCGTGGTTGAGGTTGATCTGGAATCACCTCCATCATCTGGTTAGCCAATGGGTTCTGCTACCGTTGCTTCTGAGGCCAGTTATAAATGCCCAGAGAAGAGAGTTGGGGTTAAGAGGCTTACCATATGGCGAACCCAAAGAGTCGAATACTTACAGCCCTTTTCTTCACATACAGGCCTCGTCGCCTTTGCTGGAGTTTCAACTCCTACCGAAGCCGACTGAACAGATGAAGCATACCAGATTCGTCGGACCACTGGTCACGCAGGTAGCGATACAGCCCGATCAACTGCCACAATGGTGGGACCAGATCGTCAACCACCAGCGAGTGGTAGGAATTACCCAGGGCACTCTGGCCATGGATCCAACCTCATTGATCATTCCGGCTATTGAGGCCCTGGCAAGCGATCCTGATCTTCTTCTCGTAGTGGCGTCGCCCCATACAGAAGTAATCAAAGCGCAAGTCGGAGACCTGCCCAACGTCCTCTTCGCCACCTGGATACCTTACCACCTATTTCTCCCACAGCTCTGCCTCCTCATCACCAATGGCGGTTACGGCAGCGTAACTCAAGCTCTGTCCCATAAGGTGCCTTTGATATGCGCTGGTCAGACGGAGGACAAGAAGGACACTGCAGCGCGAGTCAGTTGGGCTGGAGCCGGCATCGACTTGGGTACGGATAACCCGTCGACTGAGCAAGTCCGGGATGCAGCGAGACAGATATTGGATGACCGAGGGTACACAGAAAGGGCAGGTCGGCTGGGAGAAGAGCTGAATGGACTAGGCGGCGCTGAGAGAGCCGCGGAGCTTCTAGAGGATCTGGTTCGGTTTGCATGAGTCTGGATATTAGCACTCATGAAGTATTAGAATAATACCTCAAGAGGGACAAGGAAGGCGTTCGGTCACCTCGAAAGTCGCCTCGTTAGATTGAGGCCTTTGGGTAATTCTCAAATCCAAGATGGGCTGATATTAGTAGACAGAGAGAAACACAGTCGATAGTCTTCGAACCCACATAGATTCAAGTGCGCCCGAATCAAGTCGTGGCGACTCTCGTGAGGACCAAATTTGAACAAAGGATTGTGGCTTGTACGTGAACGTGTCAACAAGTTGGAGTCTTTACCACCATGCCTGGAGGTTCACACCAGGGCTGATACTCGAGCATAAGAAAGAGCTCTGTAACTCTCTGAAATGCGAAGAATGAAACTCCTCTGGCTGGGACAGGAATTGACCCTTTCGTGCCTCGAGAAACGGTGGCTGTCCGATCTCTTTCTCTCCGCGCTTAAATGAACCTTAGATTTCTCTAAAGCTTCCCAATGGCCTCAATCGGCTTATGGCAAGCACGCCCATGAAAAGAAGCAAAGAATGCTGTATCTCGAATAGTCCTCATAGCAGACAGGATGAATGCTTATCTGAGTGACAGCGCTGATGTAAATGGCAATTTTGTGGCTTAAGTGTGTCTGAATCTAGCATTTTGGTCTTGCCAGGCTCTTCAAAAGAGTGCGGATGGGTTCAGAAACTCGGAGGTGCCCATCTTGGGAATCGGAATTGTTCGTTTCTCCTTGAGGTCGAAGGGGTGATCTGCGAACTCGACGGATGAAGATGAAACGCATGGCAGGAACACATCCGTGACTTTAATGAACGACGAAGCTTCTCCAGGATATATTCTATCCCGTATCGTAACCGCATTCGTTGGTTGTCGAGTAGATTCGTCATGGATGCTGCTCTTTATATGATGGATCGTACCTAAAGCGTCCATAAATAAGGACCAAACGTTAGTACAGGCTCTGGATGACTTCTTTGAGATGAAGGGAGTTACATAGCCGCTATGGATCTTCCTTCCGCGTCGATCCTCTCCTGAAGACTCCTGTATAATGCTCATATCGGTCGAAAGATTGGCTCTGAACGCTTGACCTTCCTCATGAATGGGAGCTGCGCGTACTCAACAACGTCTACGCCCTCGAGGAAAATTCAAAGCAAGGTGTAAAGATGACTGTTAGCTTACGAACCAAATCGAGATGATAGTTGACTTGGGGAGCCAATTAATGTAACGTGACTTCACGACGCTGAGGTTAATCTCGAGGAAGACTGTGCAACCATCCCAAAAAACCTTTTTCTTAGAAGATTGTAGCCAGTGTCTTGGGAGCTGTTTATCTCTGAAGCTGGTGGTTCGGGTACTGTATTATGGAATACGATATCGTCAGTCGGGGGTCTAGGTGATCTGGCAAGCTGTCGGAGGAGAAAGGCGTAGGGGAATGGCCGTCAGTACTCATGAGCGAGAATCATTCTTCAGAGCAGAATACGGACCGTGAAACAATGGAATGTGACCAGGAGGACAAGGTGAATGGATTTGGAAGCCTCCTTTTTGCCCGAGGACGTAGAATGAGGGTGGGAGCGGCGGCTGGAGGGAAAAGACAAAAAAGAGACGCAACGTATTCTGGAAGAAGAGAAAAAGATGTCGTAGTGGAAGATTCGATGAAGTTGAATAGATAAGAGGGCGGAAAATAGATGCACACAATCTCTGGATGGTGCTCAGGGGCCGCTGGCGCAAGAACGGGTTAGCGTTTTCAAGTTCAGAGAACGAGATAGTAGTACTGACCGAGGTGACCGTTCAGGCACGAACATTTGGGACGAAGCCGGTAGAAAAGAAAACCAAAAAGGACTTCCAGAGCCTGGATATGGTATGTAGGAGTGGATAGGCATGGCACGGGGCGAAAGAGGTGTCAAAACTCGCCAAGCTGTGCACGCTTCCATTGTAAAAAGAACCGTGCCATCGCCACGAACAAGCCACGGCGCCTGTTGAAGCCATCAAATGATTATCCAATAACGTGGAAAGCATAACAAAGACAAGAAATCTGGGAGTCTCTCCGGATATGTTTTGCGGCCGAGTGTCAAGCCTGGCGCTGGACCTCCACCTGACGGACAGAGAAGAAAAAAGAGGCTCCAGAATAGCTGAAAACACCTTGAAAAGATGGACGGCAGCGCTCGGCCAAAGACAATATGGTGCTAACGGCAGAGCGCGGCGAAGGCTAATAGGGATATTTTGGGACGCGTGGCATGATGGAGCAAGACGGTACTCCTTGTTATCATTGATTCATTGATATCGTGGTTCTCATCAGCTGCGGCAAAGTCCTTGCCCAACCGTGACCGTCAATCGCAGCACACATCACCTCTACAGCACGTCTAGCAACAACGCTCCACCACAACAAACATCACGAGCACCAGCGGAATCTCATCTTCAAGCCAGAGCACAAGGACCCAGACCTAATGAAAAGAAATGAAGGAGATTGCACGACAGTATGGAGAGACTGCAAGGATGTGAACACCCTTCTGGAGGAATTCCATAACCTAGAGGAAAAGCTCGCAGATTCAAGACTTGATAATCTACAGAGGCTACCGGCCACCTTGATTATGTACGAGGAAAAAGAAAGGGGGAAGAGAGCGATTCTGCAGAGACGCTGAGCAGGGCGGTGAAGGGAACGGGATCACTCCCCGAGTGATCTGCCGGATGTCAACCCAGCTGCCGGCACGATCGATGGCATGCAGATGATTGGCCTGGTGGAGACATTGTGAGTGAATGACCGTGGATGTGGTTGACTTGCAGGCCGTGATTAATCAGTGCCTGGGTTCGGGGAGTTAGGCGGGGGTGGATGGTGGCATGTGGTGGTGTGGGGATCCGGACTCGATACTCGAGGTTGGCTTTGACACTTGGCCGTGATCCTCCGAACCTGAGCAATAAGAAAAATAGAGCATGATTTTTGCAACTATAAGTCAATTTTGTACTTCCGAGGCATATCACAAACGTGAAATTTAACTGTTGTGGGGGTTGCCCTGAGGACTTTCGTTGTAGCAACTTTTGCGTAGATCGTGTCTGCCACTCCGGCCGACACTGGTGATGCGTCACCCGCACAACCAGCTGAGCCACACATGGATCAAAAAGACTTGAGACAAATATCTGAGGAGGGTGCGAACCGCTACAGGACACATAAATCTACAGTTCTTACGGCTGAATGTACCTGGGCTGATCCATCCATCGAAGCTACGTGACAGGGTGCATTTACTACAAGATATATCAAGAACAGAGAAACTATTCTACTTCGAATTGGACGTTCGAGTTGAAATTTGAGGAGCGTGAACGTCCTCATGACAGTGAAGCTCAGGACGGGGTGTATGTGACAGTGTTCAGGGGAACAGGGCGCGAGGCCAGACCATTACCCAAAACCACCACCACGTAAGAATAGAACACCAAATCTGCTCTCGGAGGCAAAGCTCCTATTTCTCATGGTCCGGGAACTAGATATTCCCCCACTCATGCAGGTTGGGCGTTGCCCCAACCCCTTACGCTGTCCTCGTCCTTCAGGCACCCAGGGCTCGTTGCCCCCCCGACCACTTCTCCAGGCACCATTATATGTGAGCTGCGCCTATTTTTAAGCCGTAGAGCCTGTGGTGAATGCACAAGAGCGTGCAAGATCACTCCTTCTCCACTTTTCCAGAATCCCCGAGTATATATTCTCCCTCTCCTCCCGCCCTCCTCGTCTTCTTTTCCTCCTTTCCTCCTCAGCATTTTTACCACCATTTTTGGCACTTATCAACATCATTATTCTATATATATATACCTGGGCATACGACATCCCAGTTTAAAAAACTGTCTGGTATTCTTCTTTCGAAGCTCCAGTGTGATACTGGAGGCATGGCCTTGCCGTGCAAGCTGAGGAAAGGACTGCGCTTCACGCCCAGGGCATGGGCCAAGGACCTGGTGGAGTAAAGGTAAAAAACTCGTGATTCATCAGACTTCCAATCAAG
This sequence comes from Fusarium devonianum, assembly GCA_017140155.1. Classification (NCBI taxonomy): domain Eukaryota; kingdom Fungi; phylum Ascomycota; class Sordariomycetes; order Hypocreales; family Nectriaceae; genus Fusarium; species Fusarium devonianum. The sequence continues at coordinate 52,920 of JADBHU010000767.1, forward strand.
TGTTGACTTCTTGGTCAGGTCGGGATTCACTCCCAACGTTGGCCAGCACTTCCGTGATGAGCAGCGTCGTCGACGCTCGCAGTTCGACTGGGGCGCTCGAGACCTCTCGGAGGACATGTTCAGGTATGTTCACCCTTTTAATATCTCTGACTCGGGTTGCTTTCGCCAAAGACCACGAATCATGGAAATTCGGGCCCCTCTAACTCTCGCTCTGCAGAACATGGCCTCCCTGCGGTCTCTTGTCTCCCCTGGTTGACGAATGGCCATCGGACTTGCTTGCAAGAGAAAGCGCAAATCAAAGCGCGGAATCGACCCTCCGGGGTCGACACCGCAA
>JADBHU010000769.1:0-63449 GCA_017140155.1 Fusarium devonianum
GGGGAGGGGGGTTCGTACATTTCCCATGGCGAGCCTAGAAGTAGTCAGTATTGCCTGATAATACACCATAAGAGGCCGTCAAATACTTACATGGCCCGATCAAAGAACAGCATGACACCTCCAATGAGGAAGAAGCCTCCTAAGCGGCGCGAACGACATGTCAGCCATCATGGCTTGCAATGCGCCGAAGCACCAGAGCATGCGCATACCTACCGCCAGAGCAGAAGACAACTCCAATTTCTACGTGCAAGAGTCAGCATCTCTACTATTCCCAGCATTGTCGATGCGCCGCGATGCCTCGCAGGCAAATTTGCAGTTGAGCACGGAGCTGGTCGCGTGGCCGAGTCCGCGCAGGGGGGCAGAACGTACTCTGGATATCGGTCAACCACATGGACGACATCTTGGCGGGTTGATGCTGTTTTTCTCTGTCACAAGTATCGATAATTAGAAGAAGACTGAACTGGGGCAATGCTTCAAGTTGGTCGTAAGGTAGAGCAGTTAAATTGGTGTAGGGCGAAGCTTTAAGACCAAATCATCGATCAAATGTTTCTTTTTTTTCGGCTCTCATTGACATGAGGTACACGTGGTTATCAGCTCTTCTCGAGGACACGCACCAAACTTTGGGCCAGGGGCACATGCCTTCTGAACCATTTGGGGGCCCGAGAGGCGCTGGCGCTGGCGATGGATACCTTAGGTAGGGCACTTGCTGCCAAAGTGGGCTAGGGATGATCCTCATCCCCTGGAAACGGGCGCGCGGCTATTGGCTGCCCGGAGAATAAGTGGGCGAGCGTGGGCATGCAGTTGAAATTTCGCTGGTGCTTGGATTTTGCCAGACTTGCTTCCTTATTCTTTCCAACTCTCACAACCCGAGGCTGAGAAACACCATGCCTCTCACAAGAATGAATCTTTCAATCCTGCGGAACTGGCATTAATGTCGACCGCTTAGGGATGCTTTATTGGTAAGAGAATGCGGTGGTCCGTTGATCAAAGAACCGGAAGCTCCGAGATCGCCAAAAGCCTATGCAATGATGCTTATGTTCCATTGAGTATCTGGCTCTAATGCTATCCACCCTCTTTCCACACGATCACACTCAAGATTGCAATGCCAATCCAAACGCCAGATGGTGATGACGCGATATTATCCCATCTGGCCACTGCCGCGACGGCCAGTGGCGTCTTTCGCCCTGGCAACTGAGAGACGTCTCTTCCCCATACGCTCTCGGTAGTCTGTCGACCTAGGCAGAGAACAAAGTCCACACGATCACGATTAAGCCGGAGCGTCAATTGCCATCCCTTTGCCGAGAGGCTTAGGGTGCATAGTTGAGGTTTGACTTTGTTGGTCGGACACTCTCGTCCATTCGATAGCTGTATTCCTGTGTGGATATGCCTTGTGATTTCTCGTAGTAGGCTTGGGAGGACCAAGTATTCCCGGAACTGTTATGTTGGACTGTTTTGTAAAAGTTACCACATCGATCAGCCCACGCTCACTTGAGGACCGTGTGCGCGCCACGGGCCTCGAGGTACTGCTCAGCGGCACCCTGGGGAAGAACGCGGATGAGGCCAAAGATCTCCCTGTTGTGGTACCTCAGTCGTGTTTTTGGGTCGATGTACGGCGCTGGCAGTCCCGTCACATCGCAGTAGCGCTTGGTGTGAGCAAGCGACGGCGCCGACTCAATGTTGGTATACGTAGCGGTAGGGGCCGACGCAAGGCCACTGTTTGGTTTGAGGGACTTTTCAAGGACGAGCTTCGAGAGACTTCGCGACGCCTGAGCGAGGTTTGGGGGCTGGGTGCCGCTCTCAGTCGCGGGCGTGGACGTGCCGCTGGTAGAGAGGCCGTCGTCGGCGGCTGGGGTTGCGTTGCCGCTCACATTCTGGGGGGTGCCCATGGAAGAGGCTTCTCGTCGAGAGGCGTCTCCCATGATAGCCTTAAGGTTCTTATTTCGGCGCTGATTGGGCTTCCATGTTGAGCTGCGGAAGTTCTTGTGGATGGAGTGGATGTCGAGCTTCTCGATGAGCTGCTGATGGGCGATCTGCGCCTCGGTAGGAGCGGCCATGTTCACAGGCTTTTTTGGAGAATCGTGTTGAAACAGGACGGAAGCTTATGTGTCGCCAGCTGGAACTGTCGTCATGAACCGGGGTCACAAGGGTATGTCGATACTAAGCAAGGTAGGAACAAGGGCATCGAGAGCTATTGAGCTGGTTGCATCGGGACGGTATCAACATTCTACCAAGCTTCACCGCCCTCGTTGTCCTGTTTAGGTACCGCTGAAGCTGTCGTGCGGGTCACTCCAAACCTAGAGAGTGGAGCGTGCTCCGGGCAGATAAAGTAAACAAGTGCCCCTCCCCGCTACCCTGTGCTTTGGACCGACATATCAACATCAGCAATCAGTGACAATAATTGAAGATGGTACGGTTTCTCGACAGCTTATTTAAATAATAATTCGACCTAGAGGAACTTGATGCTGACCGTGGATGTAGGAGAGCCCTCACGAGCATCAGCAGAACCTGCTACTGTCCCGTATCATCACGAACGTGGTATGCGACCACACATTTCAAACACTGAGAGCAATGGAACTGATGCGAATGCAGGAGAAACTCAACGAAGCCGTTGTAGTCATGAACAGAAGTCTTCAAGTACGTTGCCTGGCGGGAGGTTAGTCCTGCTGTGCTAACGAAAGCTTTCTTAGGATATCAACATTCAAAATATGAACGTCGAGCTGGTTGCTCAGATGTTCAAGAACTACCAATCCAACGTTCTGTTCCATCTGGAGGGTATGCCATTTTGAACTAGATCGTCAACACAGAATTCCAACTAACATTTCAATAGCGACGGATAATCTGAAACCTCCAAACTGAGCCTCGGGTGGGCTGCTTTTTGATGGCTGACTTCAACGAATGTACATGAACTTATGACTGGAGAGAGAGCGAAACCCGGAACCCCATGATCAAATAGGTTTGCTTTTAGAGAGATGACACCAAGTAGGACTCGGATGTACTTGTTTTTGGGGATGCTGCTTGAGGTATCCTAAGCACGCAAACACATGCGAAGCCCTTCGAGCCTTGTCACACTCATGGCTGATGACATTAATGCTCGTGCTTGGCCGTCAACATCTAGTGAGACGTATGTTAGTTATACGCTTGATATAATAACATAACTTGAATTATTAGAAACTCCGCTTCTGATTATTTCTCTTATAAAACTTATCCTACCAAGTCCGCGCTGGGTGCCGCTCGAGATGTTGTGAGCCCTGTACCTGTATTGTACCTGAATGTCCACGGCCGTGGCGGCGGATGTGGATCCCCAGTCGCAGCATGTCACGTCCCATCATCAGCCTTGTAGCCTCGCACCCTTCTTGACCTTCCTCCTCCTTCGAGCAATCTTCAGCTCCAAGTCCTCGTGAGCCTTGCACCAATTGGCCACCGAATCCGAGCCGTGCTTCAAGCATCAAACTCTCCCATCATACGCATTGCCCCATCATGGTTTCTAATCTCTCGCCGTAAACTTCTATCCAAACTCTCCAACAATGGCTCCCTCCGCCATCGACGAGCCCGCCATCAAGGCGCCCGAACCGAAGTCTTACCCTCCCGCGAAGATCTTTCCCGTCAAGGAGACGCGCTTCGAAAGCTATATTGAGCCTTCGAGCGATGGCCGAAAACGCGCTTTGGAGCAGCCCGGCGGTGCAGCCATAGTCATCGACAATGGTGAGCCCTATGCGCGAGGAGTCCTTGATGGCCGGGAACTGACAGAGTGTGTCTAGGGTCCTTCGCCGTGCGTGCCGGCTGGTCCTTTGAGTCGAAGCCGAGATTTAGCATCCCCCCGATAATGGCCAAATATCGCGATCGAAAGCTTGGCAAGACCTTCTCCTTCGCCGGCTCCGACTGCTACGCCGACACGACCGCGCGAGGACACATTCGAAGTGCTTTTGAGGTGGGCACCGGAATTGTCAGTAATTGGGACGTTATGGAGCACGTCCTGGACTACGTCTTTCTGAAGCTGGGCATGAACGAGGCCGATGGCGCAATTGAAGTACCCATTGTCATGACTGAAGCTGTCGCAAACTTGCCTTACTCAAGGAAATGTAAGTAAAACTGCCGTATCATGCGCACTGCAAGCTGACCCTTTTTCCCCAAGCCATGACTGAGATCCTCTTCGAATGCTACGGCGCACCCTCAGTTGCATATGGTATCGACTCTCTCTTCTCATATAGACACAACAAGGGCAAGACTGGCCTCGTCGTATCGTCATCTTACACCTCCACACATGTAATTCCGGTATACAACTCCAAGGCGATGCTTGGCCAGGCGACACGGCTGAACTGGGGAGGTTACCACAACGCTGAATACCTTCTTAAACTTATCCGACTCAAATACCCGGCTTTCACCGGCAAGCTGAACGTCTCACAAGCAGAGCACATGCTGCGCGACCACGGCTACGTCTCCCCAGATTACGACAATGAGCTCCAGGGCTACCTTGACTGGACAGGCCTGGAGGATCGCGATATTGTCATTCAGTATCCCTTTACTGAAGAAGTCATCGTCCAGAAGAGCGAAGAAGAGTTAGCCCGGATAGCCGAGCGCAAGAAGGAGAGTGGGCGAAGGCTACAAGAACAGGCAGCTAAGATGCGCCTCGAAAAGCTGATGAAGAAGGAACAGGACTTGGAGTACTACAAAGATCTCCAAAGGCGCATTACTGATCAGACCAAGAAGGAGACCCGGCGTCTGCTTGACAGCGGAGACATCAAGGATGAGGCTCAGCTAGAAAAGATCATCAAAGAGTTGGAGAAGGCCGTCAAGAAGGCGCGTACCAAGGATGTCGGCGGCGACCCCGAAGAGGAACAAGAGCAGCCCAACTTTGATCTCCTTGAAATTCCCGATGACCAGCTCGACGAAGCCCAGATCAAGCAGAAGCGCCAGCAACGCCTTATGAAATCAAATCACGAAGCCCGCGCTCGCGCCAAGGCTGAAAAGGAGGCCGAGAAGGCGCGCGTCGCCGAGGAGGAGCGTCTTGATAACGAGCGACGAGACAAAAATCTCGAGGATTGGCTAGACGAGAAGCGTCAACGACGCGCCGACACCCTGCAGAAGATGAAGGAGCGGGAGCGTCTCAAGCAGGACCTTGGTAACCGCAAGTCCCTTGCCTCCCAGATCCGCATGAAGAGCATCGCCAACCTCGCCTCCGACAACCCGACCAAGAAGCGGCGGCGTGGCGGCGACGATGACAACTTTGGCGCCAACGACGATGACTGGGGTGTCTACCGCCAGATCGCCGTCGGCGACAACAGCGACGACGAGCAGGAAGAGGAAGATCTTAACTCGACGCTCAAGACCTTGGAGCAGGACCTGCTCCGCTACGACCCCGACTTTGACTACGAGCACACCCACGAGGCCCAGTCCGACTGGTCCAAGTCTCTCCTCCACGCCTTTGCCCGAGGACCTCGCCCCTTTGATGAGTCCTCCCAGGCCGAGCTCAGCCAGATCCATCTCAACGTCGAGCGCATCCGCGTGCCCGAAGTGGTCTTCCGTCCCTCGATCGCCGGCGTCGATCAATCTGGCATCGTCGAGATTGCAGGCGACATCCTGAACCAGCGTCTCGGCGGTATGCCCAACCGCGACGACTTCCTCCGCGACATCTTCCTCACGGGCGGCAACACCCTGTTCCAGAACTTTGACGACCGCCTGCGCGAGGGCTTACGCGCTCTCCTGCCCGCCGAGTCTCCGCTCTCTGTGCGTCGTGCTGAGGATGCCCTCCTCGACGCTTGGAAGGGTGCGGCTGGCTGGGCGGGAACTCCTGCGTGGAAGACGGCCAAGATCTCGAGGGAAGAATATCAGGAAAAGGGACCGGAGTATATCAAGGTAGGTCTCTCCAATCCAGCCACTCAGATGATCTCACTGACTCCTCATACCAGGAACACGACATGGGTAATTCGTACTTGTAGATTGTGCAGCATTGACGGAGACAAGGAGTCAAAAGCGGGTGGATTCATGTATGGTAGATCAGGGGCAATTCATTTTAGGTCCAGGTTACGTCAATCAAGGGTTTCATAACTCACTAACTCTGGTCTTCCGGCCTTCTCCGCTGTGAAAGGTGTATAGTAAGGCCAAGGCCTTGTCATCATGGTATGGTCAGACGGTGCTGCGTCGTCGCATCAAGTATCCACTCTTTTAATCGCAGCAATCTGCTATAAACTAACTTGACCGGCGAGCATCGGGACTTGATGATCGTCCGTGTTTATGTGTTCATAAGTATCGCAGCAATGACACTCAACTATACCGCAAGTCTTTCGAGAGTTGAAGATAGACCCTACCAGGATCCAAGATCCTTCGCTAAAACATAACCGAAACGCCACTCTTATTCAACAATAAATCAACACACTACCATCCTCAAAACGCCACGTTTAAAACAAGCTCTTCCAAAAGGCTGGATATCATTTGCGGTCAAACCGCTGGTGGTTGCACTGGCGATTCCTCGGAATGCTGTAGTTGTCTGTTTATTTCTTCAGCCGTTCTCGTATCTTCAGCGCTGGCGTCGGGCTTGAACTGGGTACTGGAATACTGATGTCGCTCGGCCATCTGTTCCTGGGCTGCGAGGCCTGCAACTGCTTGTGCAACAGCTTCGAGAGGCGTGCCTACGGCAGCGTTACTAGGCGCAGACTCGGGAGCACTCGTAGCCGGGCCGGAGGTAGGTGGTGCGGGTTGCGACAGGTTCACGTTGGGTGGAGGTGGGGGAAATTCGCCCTGAAGATCCAGTAGTCGGGATTGAAGGTGGATGACATATTCGCGAAGCGCATAATTCTCCGACTGCATCGTCTTGAAAGACTGTTCCATGTCCATAAAGTCGCGCACTTGCTGCTCGAGCTTCTTGATATAGCCCTCCTTGCGCTGTCGGAAAGCTCTCTGGAAAGAGTCCATTAGTCACACAGATCTACCGAAAATCGGCTTACAGGATGCATCCAGAAGCCGGTCATGATCAACTTACTTGGGCAGCTCGGTTTTGCGCCGCGCGCTTTGACTGCGACAGCTCTCGCTTTGCCTTGCGACCGTCACCCGAGGCATCATCTGGCGGGCCGGACATGGGTGGTGCAGGAGCAATGGGAGCAGCTGATGGACCGGCAGGGACGCCCGGACTATGGCCAGACGGGGGCGCAATGGGCATCATGTTTGCGGTTGGTGCGCGGTTGGGTCGCGCGCGCAAGTCAGGATGGATGTGAGACTCGACCTCGCCCTTGGCGGCTATAGCGCGAGTAGCGTCTTGAGGAGCACCCGATAAGTGATCGAATCCATTCGACGGCCGCGCAGGAGCAGGCTGCAGCGGCTGGTTTCTAGGTTCGCGAGGTGCCGAAGCGGAAGGGGATGTCGCGTCGTGATTCTTGAGTAATTCGAGCTGTGCGCGCAGGTGCTGCTCTGCTAGGAGGGATGCCGGTATTAGCAAGCTGCGCCTGGAGCAACCCAACAGTAATTGAATCAAGCACGAAGCGGATAGTGCCGGTGAAGAGTATTGAGTTCAACACGATGCAAGAGGGGGACTAAAGTTCGCTGTTGACATGCGCTGGGGGGGCGCGACAGGGATGATGTAAGGTAGCAGAAGGTATGAGGAGCTCTATGAGTGTCGCGATGGGTAGACGGAAGCATGGGAGATGCATAACATGTGTGACCAGGAAACTCTATGTGGACAGGACACGCCCCGGGACGAAGTGACAGACAGAGGGACAGAAAAGTGAAAGAGAGGTTGTCTTGACTGACCTTGGGTGTTGGCGCCGTTGGCGGAGGAGTTCTGCATGCTTGAGCTCTGGGGGAGGAGAGCCTGACTCAGCATTCAGGTAGTGTACCAGGGCGCGGCGGGCGATGATTATTACTACGAGGGGCGGGCGAGACGCTGACGAAGAGGGAGAAGGCCGATGACTGGTGATACGTTCGAAGGGCGGGATTATGTAACCCGGATCCGTGGAGGGCGATCAGGGCGGAAAATGGCGTGGCTGGGCCCGGGGATGGACAGGCTCCGTTTGATTCTGGATGGATGGGGGGGCTGAACGATCGCTGGTCGCTCGTTGATTGTTGGGTACAAAGCAGCAACAGTAGCAGCTTGATGAGTAGTACAGTACTGTTTGCTACTTACTTGACGCGTAACTTCGGGGCCGCTGCCGCTATGAACTTTTGCCCACCAAAACGACCGTGAGGTGAAGACTCAGACGATTAGAGACAAGTTGGCGCGTGAACCTCCGGGAGGCAACAGAGTCGTTATCTCTTGTCAGTGGCTCCCAGCGTCTCAGTCGCCTCCGTCACCAAGGCTTCAACTCGCAGCAACAACCAACGGACGCGTCGTTCAACGCCGTTGAATATTTGACCGATTGAGAATGTGAAAATTAGAACCGACCAATGCTCGAGTTTTCGACAAGCAATGTCCGATAGGTTTCACTTTTTCACTGAGACTGTCCCGCTAGAAACTGGCGACGCCGGCGCGTACACGATATAACGGCAGCGGGTAGATTCGCAATCGCAACGAAGCTGACTGATGAGGAGGGGGAGAGGTGTAGATGCAGCAGGGAAAATGGTTTGTCAGCAGCGACGTTACGCGCAGGCTGAAATGATTTGAATGGCCCGGCCCACGCCAACCTTTGAGAGGAAGGCGCCCCCGCCTAAGGTACCTTACCCGCCTGCAGAGGTGGGTGGGGGAAGGGACGGAGCTCGGGCCATCTTGCCCACCAGCTTCCAGAGCCGCCGAACTCGCTCAAGGTACGGACAAAACCTCCGATAAAGCTAGGATTGCTGCTAGGCAATTCATCAGAATGCTGGAGGTATACAGCCGCGTTGATTAGACTGTTTGCCAAGGTCATCGAGCTCATCGTCTCTCTTATTTACTATGTGGCCAATGACACCTGAACCATATCCGGGCATTCCGCCGGTTTGCAGGAGGTAGCGATTCTCTTGAACATGGAGGTTCATGTAACTTGAAGAGGTGATTGCGTCCAGTCCCGCACCCACAGCCGCAAAGCACGGACAGCATTTTCTTAAATCACGGTGATTAGGAAAATACTATGGCAGTTTATTTCACACGTTAGTTCGTGGAAAGCTCACGTCTTGCTTGTTTTACGTACTATCCAGTCTAGAAGCAACCGAGCCCCCGGGCAGGGGAACCCAACCCACTCGGCCGAGCGGTTGCCTTACTACAATGACCGTCATTAAGCCTGTTTACTCCGATAAACTATATGAGTTCCTCACTTGATCTGAGCTGCAGGGATACAATGTACTCTATGCAGGCTATGTTGATTTCGGGGGAGATTCGGAGAGAATAACAGACGCTTGTTATAAAATACAAGATCAACCACATTGTGTAGCGGGCAGTACGGGTATTTTTGATCATCGCCTCTCACTCCTTGTACCACTCACTCACTCATCCACTCCGTTTCTCATCCCTTACTCCCCAGATAGCCCACCAGCGCATGCTTCATCAACAACACATCCTCTTCTCTACAATGCCCCTTCTCCGTCCTTCAACACGGCTTCCCTCTCTCTTCCGCCACGTTTCTACCGCCGCCATGGCCCAACCGCGCTTCTCCGCCGGCACAGACGCCACGAGCGTGGCTCCTGCTCTCAAGGCTCTGCTAACATCCGACGGTGGACGCTGGACGCTTGCCAATGAGGGCGTGGCGCTCGAGAGGCAATTCAAGTTCAAGACTTTTGCAAAGACTTGGGTGGGTGTTCACCGTGAACCGGCCTCTGATAAGGGAGAAGATCATGATGTCTTCTGAGTCGCGATTTCGAGATGAATCAGGACTAACCCGCCTCTTACAGGATTTCATGACAGGCGTAGCACTGCAATGCAAAATCAAGAACCATCATCCTGAGTGGTCCAACGTAATCTTCTCTCTTCCTGAAGCCTCAGCTCCATCCAACTAAATCTGTCCGTCAGGTCTACAGCACTACTTTTGTCCGTTGGACAACCCACAACCCGGCTGGCCTCTCGGACAAAGACATCGACATGGCCGCCGCCTGTGATGCTCTCGCCGCCCAACTCGGCGAGCTCCCCCCCGAGCCTGAGGCCGAGACTGCGGCCGAGGCGGAGGGTCAGAGCTGTGCTATCCGAGGATTGGCGGATCGAGCTGCTGGGGCGGCTGGGGATTGCTGCACGCCCAACAAGAGCAAATGATGGCTTTCCCATGAGGAGCGACGGTGCGGATGTATGAGTTTTGTAAATGGACGGTTGAGTAATTATAAATCTATGACGGAAATTCCGTCGGAATTTCTACCATTTCACGGACCTTCGGGAGCCCTCATCATCGTAAGTTCCTATGAGCACCATGAATACAGTTAAACGTGTTTAGTTGCAACGACAATGATGCGCAGGAAACAGACATTCTAAAGTCAACAGCGAACGATATTGATTATTAAGTATGTATGTCTAGAGCCTTTCCTGGGCATAATGATTTTGTTTATATACAAGCGCAAAAAGTAGTTCTTAGTCCACACCACCAACGCCATGCGAATGCTCGAGCCGCCAGTGTGGCGACGGAGTGTTTTGTTGTCCCGCTGGACAAACTGTCTAGGTCTTCATCATGATCACAACCTCCTCTTTTGAAAATTGTCAAACGCCTGGATTCGGTAGGCTTCGGTTCACCGCAACCGAGAATACGCCCCCTTGTCCAGGATATTTCGCAGCAGTTTATTGCTGCTTCTGGGCCTTGATGGCAGCCAGCTTCTTCTCGCGGCGGCGCTTGTGGGCCTCGGCACCAGCCTCGGTGTCCAGGCAGTAGTCCCACCAGCGGAAGCTGGAAGCGTAGTTGCCAATGAACTTCTCGTGGTGGAGGTCGTGGTGCTCAGCGCCAGCCCAGACGGGGAGGAAATGACGCAGACTCCAGGGAAAGTCGTAGCCGCTGTGGGCGTCGATGGCCTGGAAGAGACGGAGGATGATCCACACATACATGGTGAACAGGTGAAGTTCACCAGTGAGGGTCAGGAGAACGATAGGAGAACCGACGACACCAATGCCGAGGAGAGCGGTCTCGATAGGCGAAGCGTACTCAGCAGCAAGACCGAAGGGCGCAGAGTAGGTGTGGTGCATCTTGTGGATGGCCTTGTAGAGAGGGCCATAGTGCAGAGCACGGTGGAACCAGTAGTGCCAGGCATCCTCCATGATGAAGCAGACGGTGATCTGGAGAGCCATCTTCCACACGGGAGGGAAGGGCACGCCGTAATCCATGCCGAAGTAGGTGGCAATGGGGTGGAAGAACCAGATCTGAGGGAGCTCGGCGGTAAAGTGGCTGACGAGGACGATGGCGGCGCAGTCCCACTGCTCCTTGAGGGTGGGCACCTTCTGGGACTGGATCTTGTAACGTCGGAAAAAGGGGATCTTGTCCATGATCATGTAGGGAATGCAGCGGCCGAAGTAGACGAGCTCGTGGAGGACAAAGCTCATGATGCCGGTCGCGAGGGTGTCATTCTGCATGAAGAGGTACCAAGCCTGAGTTGTTTGTTAGTCTGGTTCGGTTGCAAAGATCGCGGCGCAGGGAAATCGGATCGACGTACGGCCCAGAGCTTCTCGAGGATGTTGAGCTGGACATTGTACTTGGACACCTCTTCGAAGACGACAAAGTAGTCGTTCGTATGGTTGAACGACTTGGCAGTCGTGTTTCTACGGGACACAACAAGTCAGTTTATGCTCTCTGGCGCATGTAGCCGGACACATCAGGGGCAGCACTCACAGCATATCCATGGTGAAGGCAAACTCGAAAGCAGAAGATACGGTAGAGAAGGAGGCCCAAGAGGATAGTAGCCCTTGGAAGGTGCACCAGAATTCACCAACTGCTATGCAGAGTCGTCGAAGAAAGGCGGCTCGTGAAGGAAGGGTCGCTGATGGCAGTGATGGAGCAGGAAACGAAGGGCGGCTGTTGGGGAGGTTTTATCATTTCCTCGATTGCCCGGCCGGCGCAACAACGGGGGGGGCTCCAATAGTGGGCAGCGGGCCTTGGCGGCGACACCCACATCAACGGAGGACGGAGATTCGCACGCAGATTCGCACAGTCCCGGTACGTACCACGAGGAAATTTCACACCAGAGACAGCGCCTCAACAGTGCATTTGCGCACAAGGAGCCCTGAATGGCCACTCGGGAAACGGAGGACCCCTGGCTTCCAGTGGCCCGTGCTCGTACAAAACTCGATGGCAGATGGACGAGAAAATGGTTCCAGAATGAGGCCACTATCAAATTGCCCTTCCGGCTTCCGGCCCCAGCTACATGCCGTTCTCACCAGTCAGAGACGCCGAAAGGTCAACAAAGTCGACGGAAGGCGGCGTCCCAGGGGCCATGTCCAGTGGCTTTGATCGAACTGCCTCCTTGCTGAGGCTCGTCACCGCTTCAGACTTGCTGAATACCCTAGAACTTACGGGGATCTGACGGGGATTTTGAGGGATGCACTCGGATCATTCAGAGGCCCCTCAAGACAATCATCTTTTTTCTCTGCCGGGGTAACTTATTAGACGAGGGGTTAGAGGCCGCCTCCGAGCTTGTTCAACAAGTGAAGCGCAATTGAGGTCGGTGAAGATCTCAATCAGCACAAATTTAGTGAACACTATGATTGTCAACTGGCACCCGTCATTGTCCCTTTCCGTCGAATTGAATTGGTATGGGATTACTTGAGCAACTCTGAGAACCCAATACTTCAGGCCTCGGGGTTTGTCCATCCCCCTGTCGCTGGTCAGTGCTCACATTAATCATTTAACGGGTGATTTTTACCTTTGACTGCGTCCTGGATGGACCAAGAGGCAACAAGTTCCCGCAGGAGGATCTCCATATCCTACTCTACAATCCCCAAGGATCTCGGCGTCAACAAAGCACTGCCGAAGACCCTGTGTGCCCCGTACGGGACAGCGCCCTTCCGGACAAGGGAACTGGAGAGATAGTGGTGTGTTTTCTGCCACTAGGATTTGGAGGCGGCAACTGCTGGAGTTATGGCGATACATGCGCACAGCATGTGGATATCTCGATGTGGCAAGTATCAGATTATCAAACCCGATCTGTCGGGTCACACCCACCCCTGCTTCCCGTCACATCAGAGATTCTTCGCGTGCCATGTTATCAACTTTCTCTTTTTCGTTTTCGCTTCCTAGTAGCCTTTTGGCCTCCCGCTACGCCTCTTCCCTTCGTCTTCGTTCGCATGATAACATGTGTTTTTCTGGGTTGTCACCAAATTTTCAGAGCTGTTCACCCCCGATACATCCAATCAAGCCCCTCTAAATTACAAGCTGTCCGCGTGGATGGTCCGCAGCTAGCTCTTGGTGTTTTATACCGGTCACTTTCATGTGGCTTCATCCTCATGGCTGCTCATGGCTTGGAGGTATGTGTTGATTTTGGATCTTGAGCTTGCTGCTTTTGGCTAGGCGTCGATGGAGGACCCAGAGCTAAGGGTAAAAGTGTGGTGCATATCCGAATACGAATTGCTGTACAATTCTCATGCACCCGATTTTAGACAGGGGTCATAGGTTAAGTGAAATCGGTCTGACTTGGAATGCACAAACTGTTCTAATACAGGCAGCAAGTTAGTTTAATATAAAATTTGATACATAACCAACGTATACTTTGAATCAATATTGAAAATGCGCGAGGTATGTTTTGAAAGTGAGGATCTACTATAGTTGGCGGCCAATTGGCAAGTTCTTAACCTTGAATGTCCACTGTTGCCTTGTGGCTTGAGATGCAAACTTCCGGCGGTTTTATAAAAACGAATATGTAGGTTTCTACGCACTATCACTACTATAGACAGCAACGAGCATATCAATTAGCATCAACTAAGATCAAAAATGGATTATTGGTCTCCCTTTTTGGAAAAATAGTTCTATCTGCCTGTGGTGGAACGGGAACTATCGACGTCAATAAGGATTCAGCACTGTAAGATGGGTGAATAGTTGTCAGACTAGCAGCTCAAACCGAGTCACAGGTTCCTCATAGGTTCACAAGTGCCGTATCGAGAAAGTCAACGACAGCCTCGGCTCATACATGAATATCACAAGATCATCCAAGTCACTACCGCTCATCGACTTCTCAAACGGTCGATAACGGTCGCTGAATGCGAGACGCGGCATGAATCACTAACCGTCCACACCTGGGCGGTCAGAAGGCGGGAATAAGGCGTACAGCAGCGAACCCGAATACGGATTCATCCATGCCCCACATTCCGTTTCTGGGCAGCTTCGAAACGTCACCACTTGAGGCCAAGCTTGTGCTGTACAGCTTCAGGCGCAGGTGGTGTTAACCTGTTGATCCAATCAATCCAGTCCGATCAGGTATCCTTATTAATTCCAGTGCCACTGTTTTCCAGGCCAAAATCGTTCGTTTCGGAGTTTGGATACTCGGACGGCCCTGGCCGTGTGGCACGATTGGATTGCCCCTCCGACAGCGACTCGACTTCTCCACATCCCGCATTCGTGTTTGGGTTGGAGCTCAAAGCGCAGACTCTCACACTTCTCACCCACGCGCGTGCACTCACACGCTCACACGCTCACACGCTCACACGCTCACACGCTCACACGCTCTCAAGCACACACGACCTCGCCCAGTAACCCCGGGAACCCTGTCTTTGGCCGGAAGCTCTCGTTCGTCCCGCCGCTGCAGGCCCGGACCCGATCTTCCGTTACTAAACCCCCGTGACTCGGTGCCTCCGTCATCCGGCTCGTCCACTGCCTCTGCCTCTGCCGCTCCCGCATCCGCTGCCGTCTTGTCCGTCCGGTGCCGTGCCGTCCGCCGAGCTCTCCACCACTACTCGGCCCAGCCTGCCTCGAACTTGCCGCCCTCCCGCCTAGGTTTGCTGCTCCTCCGAGCTGCTGCCGCCTGATGCTGTGCTTCTTTACGAGCTAGCTATATAGTTGCTTCCAGGTCCTAGCAAGCTTAGTCTTGGTCAGACCATGACTCTTGTCTCCGAGTTCGTCCGCCCATCCCTGACTCTGTCATCTCCAGCCCTCGACCCGTTTCATCACCAAGAACCTTCGTGCCCACTTTGTCATTGTCCTACACTGAGACTTGCCCGATACTGCCCCAGCTAAGCCCAGCCAAATACTGATCCTAATCACAGCCAAGTACGGCGCCTTGACGCCTATCTTGACCGCCTCCCTGTCCTTTCCGACGAAGTTTCTGAGGATGGACACGCCGAGGCTGAAGACCATGGCTTTGCCGTTGCCAACGCCTTCTCAAGCCCACGCCTCGACAATTTGCTACACATTATCCAGTCTCTCAGTACCACCTCATCTTCTCAACCTCTCCTGCCAGTAGAGCGCATCAAGATTTTACTCACTTCATCCGGCATCCCTGCCGCGTCGAATATTGCTGTGAGAGAGACTCATGCCGACGACTCAAAGAGCCCCTATGAAAATGAGATTGAATGGCTCCTTGTGAGCAAAGCCACCATCCAGCTCCATGGAGTCATTCTCAACACCCTGCTGGACCAAATCATCCCCTTGAGTGATGACATCTGGTACTGGGATGATGTTCTGGGCTCGTATTCTTACAGCAGCCTCTACGCCGTCCAGACCTCACCCGTGCGCTTCTGGGCGTGGTCGCAGGAGGTCTATACCGCGACAAAGCTGCGCATCCAGGCCGGCTCCCTACAATCCGCTCCGGGCGAGTTAGTAGATTCGACCGCAACAGGCCTATCACAGCAATGGAAGCAGTTCTACGGTATTGTGCGGGACAGCATTCGAGAGCGAACCTTTGTCAACATCCAGCGCAGAGTGCTCTCGCCCGTCGCCCTGTGTCGCACGGAAGCTCGACGAAAACAGCTGCAGCTCAGGAAACTGCGAGAGATCACGGCAAGCGGCCTCGGTGTTCTGATGGATGAAGGTCTGCAATTTGGCCCTGATGACGATAAGGCTGAGCTTCAGGACCACCATGATCTCAAAGGTGTCGTTGAGCGCAGTGTTGCCCTCATTGATATGGTCCTCAAGGAAGTCTGCACTCTCGATGTCAACATTGGCGATTTTGAAGACAAGGTTTTTGCCGGTGTCGAAGAAGACCCCGAGCTGTCAGTCCATCTCGAGGACAGTAACGCAACGGACCGACCCGCCATCTTGGCCCGACGATTACTCAACATTATCGATGAGACACTTCCCCAGCACTTGAATGTTATGCGTACCCTAGCAAGTGACAATGGACGCCCGGCTCCTGTGATTCGCTACTGGCTTCCTGCAACTATAGGTCTCCTTTCTTCGACAACAATCTTGCGCATTCTCATTAACCGGAAAGCTGACATTGTTGACTGGCTCGTGGGTTTTGGCGCAACTGTACGGGATTTCTGGTTTAATTGGGTTGTAGAGCCCACAGAGAAGGTTGTGTCAACCATTCGACATGACAAGACCAGCGAGATCGCCATCATGAGCAGGGACAGCCTCAAAGCCGATCGTGAGAGCCTGGAGCGTATGGTGGTTGACTTTGCCCTCGATAAGCCTCACTTTGCCACCGAGTCCGGAAGCTCCCTCAACGATACTCAGGTCGCCGAGATTCGAAGCAAGGTCGCCGAGGGTGATGTAACCCCCGTCCTGCGAGCGTTTGAGAAGGACCTGCGAAGCCCGTTCATGGGTACGATTCGCGGGGACCTCGTCCGCTCCCTGCTCATCCAGGTCCAGAAGACAAAGGTTGACCTTGAGGTTGCCATGACTGGAATTGACTCGCTGCTCAAAAGCCAGGAACTGGTCTTTGGCTTTGTCGGCCTCACACCTGGCGTACTCGTCTCTTACAGCATCCTCCAGTATCTTCGCGGCGTCTTTGGCGGGCGCTCCGGCCAGCGACAAACCCGCAAGGCCGGCAAGGCCGTACGTATTCTTCGCAACATTGACCGCATCCTATCCGAGGCCCGACCTACGGAGACAAATCTTCTCTCATACAAGGACCATGGTCTGTTGCTATGTGAGGTCCATATCCTGCGAAACCTCGTCGACAAGCTCATGCCCCGTGAGGTTGGTCGGGAGTTTCTGGAGGACCTGGCTGATCTTTCCAACATGAAGGGCATTCAGCTGCAGACCAGGGCCTTGGAGCGCATTCGTTGGGCTTACGCAAGGTGGCTAAAATAAGCCAGTTTTGGTCAGAGGAGTTGATGCTGGGCTTAGCACAATGTATGATACCCTTACAGGACGGGTGAACACAGTACCATTGTACTTTATAAAAGCACATACTGAAAGCAGTGAAGCGAATATACTATCCCTCTCTCTTATCTCGTCTCTTAGTAACTCGCGACTCCCGATTGTTCCGTTCCAAGTCTCACTCACTCCAGAGAACTATGTACCTTGAAGGGGGAAAGGCATCTTCCCATGGTCAAGCAGGGGACAATGGCACCATTTGACCTAGTCTTGGGGCAGTCTGAGACGGCCAAACCTTCGTGAATAGTATTAATTGTATGGCTAGGTAGTTGGGCTTCCGCAGAAAAAGCGCCAGCTAGACCTGGCAACTCAAGATGCCGGCCCATTATATTGCGTAAACACTCCCAATTTCTTGCTAGGGTCGGCCAAGAACAGCAACTTCGCAAGAAGAGACTACAGCCCAATAACTACGACGATGATCATGTACGGTAACAATCTCTCGTTAGCATGATTTTCCTATTGTTCGCTGATGTTGCGAAATCCGCACTTCCATGCTACGCCAGATGCCGTCTACTAAAATTAGACTTTTCGCAGTCATTCGACGACGCAAAGGCCGCTCTGATTTGGGCCTTATCAGCACCTCATGCGCCCTTCTTCTTGGGTATCTGCACATATTCCACCCACAAACTCCAATCCATTGCGCCATGTCTCTGGCCTAGCCCAACAGCTTGAGCACGTCTGCCATGCGTGTGTCTTTGGTCTTCTTGCCCCGGCCATCCTTCTCCCGGAACGCCTTGGTCACCAGCTCTCGCTTCTCCTTCTGGATGTCCAGCACGCGTTCCTCGACAGAGCCCTCCATGACGAGCCGGAAGACGGTCGTTTCGCGCGTCTGGCCGAGGCGGTGGACGCGATCGATAGCCTGGTCTTCAATAGCCGGTGCCCACCCTTTGGAAAAGTTAGCTCAATGATCGTTGTCGAGACGGGCATGCCGGTCAAAGTCTGGAGGAGAGTCATAGGTAAGGTGTTTTACTTACAGCTGTCGGAAAGAATGACGGTGTCAGCAGAGACGAGGTTAAGCCCAACACTGCAGACGGCGAGACTAGCAAGTAGGACGCGCGTATCAGGGTCATTATCGAGCGCGTCTATGGCACTGTCACGTTTGTCTGCTTTCATGCTGCCGTCGATGCGCGTGAAGCCAATGCCCTCAGCCTTGAGCTGCACCTCAATAATATTGAGGAACGACGTCCATTGCGAAAAGACAACAACCTTTGAGCCTTCCTTGCGCACAGTGGCCTTGAGTATCTGCAGCATAGCCTCAGTCTTTGAGCTCTGCGAATCGGCGTCGAAGTTGCTAGCGTCCTCGCCGGCATCCTCGGGTGCAGGCTCGAGCAGGTCGTCTTCGTTGAGCTTATTGCGACAGAGCGGACATTTGTGCTGAATTTGAATAGCGCGAAGGATGCATCCCTTACAGAAGACGTGCTTGCAAGTCGTGATCAGAGGTTCAGTAGGGGTATCGTAGCAGATGGCGCAGTCTTCCTGGCTCTCGATGTAGACACGCAGGGCATCTTGGAGCAGTGCCCGGTTTTTGTCGTTGAGTGGAACAACTTCGTGCTCCTCGAGGAGTTTGACAATGTCAGTGACTCGCTCCTTGCAGAGGGACCAGTGATTGCAACTATGAGGTATTAAGGGGGATAGATGCGGAAGGAAGTACAATGATGCTTACATCTGTCGAAGACGAAGAAGCCGTTCCAGCACGTTCTGAAATCGCCCCTTTTGTCCGGACGAAGATCCGGCCTGCCATTGTTCGAGTTCGCCTCGCGCTTCATCCCTAATATTGCTGTTAGTGATTGGATCGGCTGATTTATCGGCAAAAAAACCTACAGCAAAGCATCGTATTTGCGCTTCTCATCTGCCCGGAATGGCACTCTGTGGACGTATTCCTTCTTTTCAGGAAGCTTCAGGTCCACGAATTTCATGTCTTTCTTGCGACGAAGACAAAGGTCTTGCATGAGAGCCTGTAGAAGGGCCTCGCCACTTTTCTCCCCCGCGCCTAGTCGACGGCTGATCGTGGAGTTGAAAATCTCGGATTGCTCGATACCTCCGGTGATGTGGAGGAACTTGACGAGAGAATGGAGATCTTTGACGGAGTTTACGCTGTACCCTGTTAGCAATGTAGTTGGGCGACTCGCCGAGGTTACACTTACATTGGTGTGCCAGATAAAACCCATCGTGATTCAGCATTGACCTCGCAAGCAGCTTGAGCAACCTTGGTCCTAGCATTGCGAATAGTGTGGCCTTCGTCAAGGACGACACGGCGCCATTCAATGCGCTCTGATGTCAGTGCTCGATCAACGCCTTGGTCGCGTTCACGGGCAAGTCTTCCGTAGCTGGTGATGACAACGTCGTACTTAACAAGCTCTTCTGCCTTCATCTTGTCACCGCCGTGGTAGACGAGCACGCTCGGCTGCTTGTCTGGATGGACGTGACGCTTGATCTGCTGGTCCCAGTTACTCATGACACTCACGGGCGCAACAATGAGGGTCGAGCCCTTGCCGCCCGTTAGAATCAAGCTAATAATTTCAATGGTTTTACCGAGCCCCATGTCGTCAGCCAGTATGCCGCCGGAGACTAGTTTTGGTGTGGTCGATGTGACAAAGCCGGATGCGATATTCCAGCAGCGGCCCTTGGAGTCGCGACGCCAAAGCTGAACCACATCGTCCGAGCCTTTGGCCGGAAACTTGGGCTTCTCTTTGGCCGTCATCCACGCCAGGCCCTGTGAGTCGATCAGCAATGTCCATACAATTTCAGTGCGACGAGTTATGGTACCTGGAGTTGGTATGGTAACAGCTGCGCCTTCAATTGAGCAGGCTGATCAGCCTTTGGCATTTTGGCCAGCTCATCCTCGCCCATCGCCAGCTTTTTAATGGCATCCCCACCACTGCGCATCTCAACTGCCTCACTCTTCTCCAAGAGGCTCTCCATGGAGACCTCTGGCTTCTGAGGAACGACAGGGCCCGAAGCAACTCCATGAGTGGAGCTGCCATTCATCAAGCCCAGTGCAACCCTCCGAGCTTCAGCCTCCTTTCTAGTGTTCTTCAGCTGAGTGGCTTTGACTAGCTTGTCCTTCTTGAGCGAGTCCTCGATTCTTGCGCGCTCAGTTGGGTCACTAGGACCAAAGAAGAGGAGCTTTATGGGACAGTCGTAGAAGCCCTTCTCGCCAGTAAGCTCAGCCTCGAGCACAACATCGCCCCGGTCCTGAGTTCACATCAGCTCGCCCAAAATTTACGAAGCACGGCATGTCGTCTTACCACATATGGCGCGATTTTCTCGACAACCTTGCGCGGGAGGTGGCCAATCTGATCACCAAAAACATTGTCCACCCGGATCGCATTGTGATCATACTGTGGTGTAATAAAAGTGAAAATCGTCAGCCAGGCCGCGAATCAAGAACAACATCCTGCTATTACTAGCGAATGGTATAAGGCGCGACAAGAAATGGGGTCTCCTAGGGTAGCCCAAACCTGATTATTGGGTTCTCGTCTGCAGAGTACGGTTTCTGTCCGCTTGGTGAGCTGCTTTTCTGCGACTGAGGCGATGATAAGAACTTACCACCGGGCGAAGCATATCCTCTATAGTACCTTACGCCAACAATCTTGCCCTCTGCAGTCGATTAGATTGAGTTGGATACTTTGATGGACGAAACGTACCGAATGTGCCGTAGAGCTCAATGGGCGGCTCATCGCTCTCCTGCGTTAGGTCGAGGTAATCCGGCTCATTAAATGATGATTGAGGAGCGGGAACACCGCGAGTGTGAGGCGAGGATGAATTATTGTCGTAGACGCTCGTGCCGCGTTGTGCTGCGCCGCCGTTTAAGGAAACCGAGCGTTGTTCGCTTGATGGGTCGCCCGCGCGCCGCTTCGAACGCGTCTCAGTCTCGTCATTGCCTGTAAGATCAATGACATCGTGCGCGCGTTTCTTAGGTCTCGCCATCACAACGACGCCAGAAAATCGGTGCAGGTTTTTCAGTCGAAGAGGGAAATTCACGGAATTACTCTTGATTGCTTTGAGTATTGGAGAAAGAAGTGCTCCTCCTCATGTAGGCATCTTCGCGACTCTCTGCCAACTTAACCCTGGAGCCTGGCCGTTGTATCACTGAATTGCTTCTTTGAACCGGCGCCGGACTAATACAATAATCCGAAGCATTGAGTCCGCCAGAAGGGGAAGGATCCACGGCTGGGACCCTTTCAAGGGCCTCAAGAGCCAAATTGTAAGATCTAATATTGAAGGGGCTCCTTCTTGCAGTAGCAAAGTCATGTTCCTTCTCTCTCCATCGGGACACCTATGATGTTTCCAGATCCGTCCGCCGGGCTTCTTAGATCAAGGCATTCGGAGTAATACAAGCTCGTAAAAGAAACCCAACTTCCAAAGTCCCCAGTTCGAACCTGGATAGAACTTTCTTTTTGTGTCCCCATCCCACAACAAATGAGTGATTGCATTTGTGTCACGCTGGCATTCGTGTAGGTAGGTAGGTATGTTACGCATTGCAGATGACAGCCTCCAGCACTGACCGGTAAGATACGGAATGGCAACAAATTCGGGTGGAAAACCAGGACTGAGTGCCTCGTATTGTCTGAACACCCGGGAAATTATCGCTGCCGCTGGCGCATTAACCGCGCAAAAAGTAAGTCTTCAATCATGCAAGCCATTGTCTGGTCTTACTGCGTCGTCGCTGCGGTGCGACCTTCTCGAACAACTGGTGCTTCCGTGGTCTAGAGCGTGTTGAGGTACTACCTAGCGAACACGACGAAGGTACCTAAGTGAGTATTCGCCAATTGGCTCGTCGAATTATCGCCGGGAATACCCATCGACGATTTAGATTTTCCGAATCAAAACTGAATCGTTTCCCATAAGCCATTGGCGCAATGGAATCATCGAGGCTACATATTGGGCGGGTGCTTGGACTGTTACAGCCCTCACCGCAGAATTAGAAATGGCGGTCGCGTGCTAGACCGGTAGTAGTACTCAGCCTGGAGAGGTACAGCCAAGGGACAGCCACCAGGCACGGCCAGGCACGCAGCCACTAAGCGTGAGACAGAAACTCGACGTGACATGGGGGCCTGTCAACGTTTTCAGCTTTATTTTCACGTCCAACGACTCAACGACTTCAACGTCACCAGGTAATCAAGCTTCTGATTAGCGTGTGTTGGTCGCTCTGGGTTTCTCCACTCGATTAATTGATTGATTCAAGCCACTAATTGAATCAAGATCAAGTGGCTCCAAGGGAGCGAGCGCTGAAGAGCTCATGTCACTAATAGCAATGGATAGAGGTAGCCAGAGAAGTAGGGTAGCAAAGAGTGTATTGTCAAAGCTACAAGAAATTTTTATATATGCCGGTCCAGAAGTAAAGGAAAGAAAGCCATTTTCAACACCCTGATCAACCTAGAAAGGTTTCCAAATTGCCTGCCCGTCAATAGCGGTGGGCGTTGCCAGGGCGTTCACCATTCTCGTTATCATCACAAGTCCCCATGCTGTTGTCGTTGCGACCATCCACCAGGTATGGACTCAAACGAGCACGAGTCGTCTAGTAGAGACCGACGCAGATGTCACCCTTGACGCGGGCAGTCAGGTGGACCTCAGCCTCGAGGTCGAGCTTGATGCCAACAAGGAGGGCAGCGCTCTTGTTGTTGCCGTTCTCGTCGGTGGGGCCCTTGAGGAGCTGGCCTGTAGGAGTGTGTGAGTGAGCTGTTGCGGATGGGGAGCTGAGAGGGCGGCAGAGAGCCGATTACTTACCAGCGGGCTGAGAGAGACCGGTGGAGGTGGGCAGGGGAACAACGAACTGCTGCTGCTTGCCGGATCGGCGGCCGCCACGAGCCTGACCATCGGAGTCAGAGTCGGAAGCGTAGGCAGGCTTGGCGAGACTGTTGATAACTCGTTGTTAGCGGATCGTGTTGCTCATGGTGCTCAATGTGAGCCAAGCTGTCAATGAAGTCTTACGCGGTGGGAGTAGCACGAGTAGGAGCAAGAGCAGGAGCGGGAGCGGGAGAAGGAGGCTGGGCAAGGGGGGAATCAGTGGTAGGAGGGGGGCTGGTGGTGCTGATCAGTGTTAGACTTCATTGCCGGTTGAGACTCTGTAGAGGCTGAAGTAGCGCCGAAGCGATTGTAGAAAGCCATTGAGTGCTAGGAAGGGGAGACAGAGAAGGAGATGCTGTTGTAGGGAAGTCGGGGTTGCTTACGAAGTAGGGGCAGACATCTTGCTGGTTTGGGTTGGACAAAGGTTGTCGAAAAAGATTGAAAGTGCTGGTGGTGGTTGGAGCTGGGGCTCGAGTAAATGATTGTTGAGATGATGTGATGGTGAGTGATGAGGAGAGAGTTTGGATTGAAGGCGATGGAAAGCCCATCTTATATAGATAATTTGGCCAGCAATGGAGGGCTTGGACTTTGCTTTGTCGACCTCTTCATGATGCCTCCCCAAGGCCGCAGTTCCACATTGCCGCGAAACATCCCGACGCCCTCGAAGTGTGAACCTGAACTGACGTGCCGAGACGCCCTCCACGATACTGCATAGTACGTACATCGGGCCAGCCCACTCCGGATCTGCGGACTCTGGCAAGCTGAACCCCAGCACCTTGCAGCATCGCCGACCTCATGAGTTTGATGAGCTGTCCCATGCTGTCTCATGTTGAGGCACGCTAGGTACCGCTGCGCGGCTCATGCCAAATTTCCTGGGGGATGCCGCGCGTGCATCATGGCATCCTCTCTCGCCGATTTGCCCATGGCCCATGGCCCATGGCCCATCTCGTTGCATTGCTCACGCCCTGGCACCCCATGCTTAACGATGCCCAAGAAGTCCCCGATGTTCTCGATGCTCTCGATGGCCTCAATACCCCTGGCCGGCTCCATAACCAAGCCGCAGCCGCAGCCGCACCGTACCAGGGGCCATACCGCAGCCTCAAATTGACTTCAATTGGAGACCCTGCGAGCGCGGCAAGACGCTCAGCCGACCAGGCCCCGGCCGAGAACGTTTCTTCTCCCCCCCGCCTCAAGGCTCAGGATCCAGGGCTGCCAGGGGCGTATCTTCCTGCCCCGCACAGCGGCTGGAGCGTAGCCTCGGATCATAGATGCGACACGTATGGGTCCCGGGATGCTCAAGATGGGCAGGCCGGGGGTGTGTGGCACACGAGGAGATGCTCCCCTACAGAGTGTGGACGCCTGACAGGACGCAGTGCGTCAGACACCATCAGGACGGCAAATCTTCGTAGCCGCACCAAGCGGGCATGCTTCAAGGGTCACGGCCGTGGATCACCACCAAGGGACCTACCGAGGCGCTAGCAGCAAAGCACCTTTGGGTGAGACACGTATCTGCTACGTAGTACGATGTCATCCGATGTTGCGTGGCGATATGGAGCAGCGTGAATAATCGACAAGGGCAGCACGGGAAGCGTCAATTGAGTGACATGGAGACAAGCAATCGACAAGGTAGAGGCGGGCGCTCCCGATCCCTGCCCCGTACTCCTTACGACCCTCGACCAGCTCCGGCGCCAGCGCCAACGCCAGTGCCGGTGGCGGCCGATGGCCGATGACCGGTCTCCCTTGAGGACGGCCCGTGTCGATATTCAGCGGCACACCCGATCGTCCGCCCGTTGAATGGGCGTTGTTGCGCCGTCCAAGCCTCCAAGCCTCCAAGGTACGTAGTTGCGTAGTTGGCCTTTGGCTGACGGGAGCTGGAAATCGACAAAAGCTCTTCACGCTAACGGCATTTCTCGAAGAGGGTGGGAAGAGCTCTAGCGCATCGACAAGGGGGGCTTCAGGGACTAGTGCCTATTCCAAGGAGCTAGCGCGCTTCCTTCGAGATGGAGATGGAGATGCCAGCAGGGATGTGCTCGATACAGCCAAGGTTGTCAAAGAGATGGGCTTGCGGGAAGCCAGGGTTACCCTTCGATGTTTTGCATTTCTGTGACGCCTTGTCGTTGAATTGTTGGTCCAGAAGAACAGCACCGGCTCCACAACGGCTAATCCGTTCCACTTTTGCGCCTCCCCCAACGCAAATCATGGGACAGCTTTTTCTTCCACACACTACGTATCCCATCAACTTTCTTTTCTCGCAGAAGCACGCGGTTCGCACAGGGCAGAATGCCACGGCATAGTGGACACTCTTGAGACGCCGTGGACGCTCCGTGCGACGTTGCCCTTTTTCGGCCGGATCCAAGGATGGCATGATTCTATCGGGAAACACCGGCTGCTCCCGGGCGTGATGGATCTCTACTACACGCCTCATCCTGGCATCTCGAGGTCCCATGCGCTGCGAAAAGTTTTGGATTCAAGCGGTCTGGGGGTGTCTATGGGGCTCCATTGGCTCCTCAGCTTTAAATAGTGCACCACTTTGGATAATCTCTGTTGTCCAGAGATTATCCTGGCAGCATACACTCCCCCCTTCTCCCTCCTCCTGCATCGTGTCGTGCATTTCGTACGCCCTCTCGAGATACTTCCTTGCTTTGCTTTGTTTGGAATTCCTTGTTTTGAATTCGCCGCTGTGAACATCGCCTCCTCGGTCAATCAAACGTGACCCTGGACGACATCAATGTCGTCTCCATCGCCCTCGTCCTCCTCATCTTCCAACCCTGCCTCCACACCCCAGCCATCTTCCGAGAACGAGAACACGACCCAGAGCCATCTCCAGCAACTCTTTGGCAGCCTCTGCAAGCAGAAACTCCTCGAGGAAGTCGACAAGCTCAAAGAAGCTGTTGAGAAGGACGACCCGCAGAAAGTCATCATGGCTGTCCCCATGCTTCTGGCCCTCACCATCTGCCCGGCCATGCTGGGCACCCAGGAGGCCATCCGCCAGAGTCAGTCCAAGAGCAAGCGTGAGGAGCACCGTGGCCGTCGCTGCAACTTGGTCGTCTCCTGCGTCAAGCCTTCCATCCGAAGCCGTGACATCAACAACAAGCTGGTTGTCCTGAAAGATTCAAAGGTAGACTTACTCTTGACGCTGCCTCAAGCCACCCCCACCAATGTCAACCAAGACAAAGACTAACTCTTGTGTTTTTTCCAGCTCTACATTGCCAACGAGCACCCACTGTACAATCACGATCCCAAGAACAATGTTAGCAAGGGCTATGCATTCTCGGGATACTTTCTCCCGTACCCTGACGCCGAGTTCGAAGGTCTTGTCACCACCATCAGCGATGACCCTCCCTTCTTGAACTGGATCTATATCGACAAGGACACTTATGAAGTCAAGTATGGTGTTCGTGACCAGGCCCAGCCTCACATCACTGGCCCCTTCGACTGCACTAAGCAGGATCGCCGCATGACTTGTCAAGGCTGGGAGGGCTTTTGCGCTGTTGAAGAGCTCCCCGGCATCTGGTCCCTCTACTATGACGTGGACGACGACGGCTTGAAGTCCAAGGTCGCCATGGGCACCCGCGTTCTTGAAGTCGAGCTCACCCGCCGCGAGAAGAAGGGATCCAAGCCGGTGCCCGACCCCGACGCGCCGACGAACCTGGATGAGATGATGAAGCAGCACAAGGAACAGAGCGCAAGGGAGGAGGCCGAGAAAGCCCACTTCATTGCGACTGGCCGACACCCCGGTGCTGAGCCACCTTCGCCTGAGGTCAAGCCGGCTGAGAAGCCTAACTCTCCCGAGCCTGAGTCCGAGCAAGCCAAGCGGGAGCGCATCAACGAAGCCTTGCGTCGTCTCAACCTCGAACAGCAACATACTTCCACTGACAAGACCGAGTCCCAAGACGGTCGCAACAGCATTGTCACAAGCCTCACCAATGACTTCTCCATCTTCACCGCCGCCAAGAAGCTGGCTGAGCACGCAAACAGCAGCGGCTCTGCTACCGCCGCCAGCTCGGTCTGGGACCCTAAGGAGAAGGGAAACAATGACTCTGGCAGCGTGTCCGACGAAGGCTCGTCATACAAGAAGCCCACCGTGGAGGATGCTACGGCAGCATGAACAGGGATGGCCACCACATTCACTCACAAAAATTGCGGTTTCTTGGATTTGGGTTTGGATATCATTCGTTACATCTTTCTCATCACGGCGTCTGGTGGCAATTTTGGGTTACATCATTGGAGAAAACTGAATTCGGCGATGGTTTCATGAGCACAATATCACTGCCCCAGCACAAATTGTATCTGTAATGTCACAAATAGATTGAATATTTTTCTTTGACTCCAACGTTTCCGTCACATTTGCCAAGTGTCTTACCATGCTCGGCCCCTTTGGTGACATTTCAATTGATGATGCGTGTTGACGCCATGCATGAGTTGTCTAGCAATGTACAAACAAGCATCCGGTCGAGTACCCGGTCCGCACGAATCCGCCACAGCCGCTCCTGTAGCAAGGAGCCCCCTACACGAAGGGATGAGGCCTCGAACACGATATGCAGAAAACTTGGGGTGCGTGCAGCGCGAATAAAGGTAGCTGCAGGCGTAGCGTTGCAGGCTGCTGTATCCGTACGAGCACCGCGGCTGTCTCAACGGATAGATTCCAAGACATTTATCGGATGATATCGCTCAACGACGGGGAGAGATATGTCCGTAAGAGCGAGTCGCCGAGCCGAGGAATTCAAGCGGGATATTCTGGCCTGACTGAGCTGCTGCTGATCTGGAACTCTGGAATTGCTTTTCGAGGGCCAATCCTGCGTGGGCTCAATGGCGAGATATCGTATGCCAAGGGCCCCAGAGGGCCAAGTCACCAAGAAGATCATGGCGCTTATTACTCCTTCTTGAGCTGCTGTGGAGGCAGAGAGGCTCTCGCTCCAACCCTGACCCTTACCCTGGGCTCTGATCGCAGGCGTCGCAGATCCGATGCCATGCGCGAGGAGCCAGGAGTGCGCTGCCATGTCACGATGGGGATGCCCGAACTGGCAGGCCCATGGAGGGCGGCTGCAACCTCGCAGGAGGCAGATCATGTAACCTCGACCCTGGGAACCGCCTGGTATCGCCGATACCCATCGCCCATCACCCACCCTTACCCATCACACACCTGCAGTGGCCGGCCATGATTGGGTCACGGCACCCTCTCTTCCCCAGACAAGCAATCGGAAGAGCGACGACGAGCAACTAGGATCTAGGGTCTAAGATCGAGGAGGGAGGGGGGGGGGCCAGCGCTTGATGACAGGCTGCAAGGCGCTGCTGCGGCTTTGATGTCGCACGAATGAAACCTTGCCACAGTTGGTACAAGGTTCCAATGTTCTACAAAAGCATCGTGGCTGAACCCTCGGCGTCGTCGTCGTTGAGCCCCTTGCCACATCAGGCATCAACAGGCGATTCGCTCATGCGCGACATCAGGACCAGGGCGCTAGGCTTGAAAAGAAGAAAGATGAGACATCTGCCAACTCCAACCCGTCAAGTTCCGTGACGCTGTTCCCAAAAGCAACTAAAGCGCTCAACGGCGGTCGCATCACGGTGCGGCCGCCGCCTCGGAATTCAGCTCTGTGGCCGAAAGGGGGGAGAGAGAGAGAGGGCAAAGCAATTCCAAGGCGTCATGCCCGTTGCAAATTGCCGCATGCGTGCTCACCTCTCTTTCTTGTCGTCTTGTTACGATGTGGGTTTCCTTGGCAGATATTTCTTCAGCCTCCTCCTCAGAGGCTCAGCAGCCCCCCCTATGACCTCCAGTGGGGTCTCTGAAGTGTCACCGTATTGCATCACGGGCAGTCTTGTAGTGTTATATCTGACGAACTGATAGCCAATCGCTCAGTGGCGACCCTAGCTAGACAATTGATTAAGTAGATCCTAGATTGCACGGGACCTCTCACGGGATCATGCAGGGATCGCTCGAGCCTCACCGACCTCGTGGAGTCTCGTGGCAGATTTGGGTAATCGGGTCGTCAGGCCTGACAATCCTTTGCGCCAGTTTCGGACACGGAGGCTGGAATGCACATGTGGGCAATGTAACATGGGCTTGTTGTTCCTTTTTGCACAGAAAGAAAGAAAGAAAAGAAAAGAAAAAAAAGACACCTCGAATGTTTCAGGGCCCATCTGGGAATGGAGTCATGATGGCCTGGACCGGAGACTGCGGACATGAACGGGGAATACCTGAGCTCAGACATGGCCAGATTTTCTTGTCTGATGTCTCTCTTCCCGCCCGCCTCCCGTCGTTCTCCCGTCAGGTAGTCCCGTTAACCCGTCCTCCCGCCCCCGGCCGGGTTCCTACATTAGCAATGCTCCACTGGGAGTTCTCGGCAGCTCAGCTGCCACGACAGCGGAGATGACCGTCTGCAAATGTCGTGTTGAGGCCAAGAGACGTGTCACTCGCATTGTCCTTTGACTCCATCGTCAGTCTCTGCCTGTGCGCCGTGCTCGGTCTATTTTTGACCGCCAGTGGACTCGAGGCAGAAGCAAGAGCATGAATCATTCACCGAAAGCCCACCGCCAGCGCCCCTTCATCTTAGTTAGCCTAGTAAACTCTTTTCTCGCAGAGAAAGCCGTGCTTGCTCGTGTATGTATGCCAATGCTGGCGTGGCCCACTATTTGTTGGCATCGAGGATTTCTCATTGTCTCTCCCAACCCTGTCTGGATTAGTGGAGCAATAGCACACTCTGGGGTGGATGGCCTCCTCTTGACTCATGATAGGCAGCGGGCTGTGAAGGAGCGACCTACCTACCCTATTCTAGTATCACGACTTGGGAGTATCAATAACTTCAGGTGATGGTGTCGTTTTCATTGCCGAGCATTATGCCTCAAATGTTGATTGAAAACAGTGCTTGTGGTTTTCAAGGTCGTAACGGCAACATCGGTTGATCGTCGTCGTTGCTAACCCTTTTTTGGCGTGATTGTTAAGAACTTCCTGAACCCTTGAAGATAAGACCATATCCTGGTGAACACCTACTAGCCAGCTTGGTGTGTCCTAAGAAACCATGCAAAAGAAAGAAGCTAGTTACGATATATAATAAGTCTAGAAGAACTGGTTTGAAATTGAAGAGTGAGTTTTGAGTCGTCGAATTTCCATGCTGCTTCGGAAGTCTCTCACGTTTGCAACTGCGTCCCTGTAGGACACAATGTGCGTATCCTGGACCTATCCATCAGTTGTTTGTGCAACCTTTCGAAATTCGCAGAAAGCAGTCCCCATGTCATGACTCAGCGAATCACCGCTGTTTATTCCTCGCTCAAGTGAATTAAGCTTCCACCACCAACACATTGCAGAACTTCAACTAAAGTACTATGTATTCTTTTGAGACCCATTGCATCTATGCTAGGTGATGTTGAGCTCTTACTTTAAATGCCGTAACATTCAATGATGATCTAGTCGTGAGTCGCTTGCAAGAATGCCCGGTGGTCTGCACTCATATCCCAGACTAAAGTGTGACAACGCATATAGCGCTCGGGGTCTCTTACAACAGTAGAGTGTACTTGGTTCCAGACTTTCTCGCAACCATTTCAACATGCAATTCTGGGACAACCCAACAGCTGAAGGCTCAGAATAGCAACTGTAGTCTGCCATTCGTAGTCGC
Organism: Fusarium devonianum; assembly: GCA_017140155.1. Lineage (NCBI taxonomy): Eukaryota > Fungi > Ascomycota > Sordariomycetes > Hypocreales > Nectriaceae > Fusarium > Fusarium devonianum. Next base: position 30,515 of record JADBHU010000769.1, read on the forward strand.
TACCTACTCGCATTCTTTGATTGTAAAGAGTAATGACTAACAGTTTCCGAGATTAAAAAAAAAACCAGACTGGGTAGGAAGACGGCGGGACGGCATAGTATATAACAATAATATCATATGCTGCAGAATATTGTCACTATAGAACGCTACCGCAGTTGTAGAAAATAGCAAAACAATTACTCTTAGCTCCAGGCTTCCAGATCGACAGGACTGGCTGAATGCATGTCTATCCTATTTGATAATTTTCTACACGTTCTAATCCACTGGGCTTAGCTATTTAAAGCTTATGAACCTGTCTTAGAACTTGACATATCTTATTATTAGTATCAACTAGTTAGTAATAATGCTACCCACTCTATCGTGGGTCTGCATTCGAGTTATTTTCAGACCTGTGAAAAATTACTAATTAGTTTCAGTGGCTCATGGGATTTCACTAAGGTATGTAGGAAGCATCGTATCGAATGGACCACGCGTAACAACTTTATCACTATTGCAACATATTGTCACGTAAGCACAACCCCCCTGTTCAAAGACAAAACCTAAGGATATATGTAAAGTTCAATTGACAGAGCCAAAATATATGAAATGAGGCCAATAGATTCGTCGGCGCCAAAAAGATTACGTGCGTGGGTTCTGGTAAGTTGAGCGCGGGACGCATCTAAGAGAATCACGTGACGGTGCTGTATTCGTGGAGGGTTCTAACGCAGCCACCGGCATGCCTGGAGCTGGTAATGAATGAGCCCATGATTTCCTTCCATTTGTTTAACATCGCGAAATATGTTGCGCCTTGCTGCGAGAATTGCCAATTGTGAGCGACACCTCGACCTGAAATGCGCTGGATATAGTGGCCGAGAAAGCCGAAAAGCCCCAATAATAGAACTCTAATGGTTGTCGCCTTGTCGAACTAACTAATACTGAAGAGCATCTGAATGGGACATCCGGGGCATGGGGTCAAGGCAAACGACTTGTGGAAAAAGGGTCACCATTTCTCGGTTGACTCATTCGTGGCATTCTGACTCATTTCTGGGTGGTGACTGGTGATTATGTAACCTGCTTGTACGCATTGGACGATTGCACCACAAGATGGGACCAATGGAACCTTTTGAAGCTTGATAACAAGATGAGTAGAGGCACCAAATTCCGGTACCGCAACAAATAAGGGCTCGCCCCTGCTGTAGTCGTTCTCTATTCCCCACTGTAAGCTTACAAAAGACGGTGTAATTATTGACCCTTTCACTGTGAAGTCGGGCTACCCCCGCGAGTACCTCAACTTAAGATGGAATCTGTCGTCTAGAAAACAATGCAACTTGAGATGCAATTGAAAGTGTACTAGTCCTGTTGGGATTATCCGCTTCACAGTTAAGATTGTACTTTGGTTGGGCTCAGAAAAGGGTTCTCTTGACTTGACAAGTTCATCATCTAAGCTGCTATCTCTCAGTACGACCCACCCTTATTGATACTTTTTAAAGATACAACCAAGAGTAAACTACTGGTTTCAAAAACCTCATTAGCAACATTTCTTCTCTAAACATGACCCGGACTACGCAGCTCGACCGAGACTGCGTCATCACAGACAGAGGCGGCATCATCGAGAATACCCATGGCGTTCACATCGCCGTGACCGACGCGGAGGGCAACCTGCTCTTCTCCGTCGGCAACCCTTCACGAGTTACTCTTGCTCGCTCTGCTGCAAAGCCTGCTCAAGCTGTGGCGGCCATTGAGACTGGAGGTTTCGACCAGTTCGGGTTCGACGATGCGGATTTGGCTCTCATGTGCGCATCCCACAACAGCGAGGACTTTCATGTAGCACGATCCAGAGAAATGCTCCGCAAGATCCAAGCGGAAGAGAACGACCTCCGATGTGGCGGCCATCCGTCCATCTCTGAGGATGTGAACCGAGCCTGGATCAAGGCCGATTTTGTGCCTACTGGCATCTGCAACAACTGCTCCGGCAAGCATGTCGCCATGATGGCTGGCGCCCAAGCACTGGGTGCTAAAGTCCTCGACTACCATCATCCAGATCATCCTATGCAACTCCAGGTGAAGAAAGTTGTCGAGGAGCTTTGCCCCGACCCCGAGCGAGTCGAATGGGGTGTCGATGGATGCAACCTCCCTGCACCGGCCTTTCCGCTCTTCTACATGGCACAGATGTATGCCACTTTCGCTGCTGCCGCGGACCATGTCGATAAGGATCCTTCCTCGGCGACACAAAGAACTCGCAATCTCGCACGGACTTTCAACGCCATGACACAGTATCCCGAGCTTGTCGGTGGGACCGGAAGGTTCTGCACCGAGCTCATGAAAGCGTACAGTGGCCAGTTGAACGGCAAGATTGGCGCTGACGCATGCTACGGTGTGGGCGTCCGGGAGTCTGAAGATACCCGGCGACTCGGCGCAAAGGGCGCACTCGGCATTGCTGTGAAAATCGAGGACGGCAGCATTGAGATTCTTTACGCGGTCGTTGCCGAAGTTCTCGAGCAGCTGCAGATTGGAACCCCAGAGATGCGGCGCCAGCTCGACGGCTTCCATTATCTCAAGCGGAGGAACACAATGAACGTGGTCACAGGCTCTGTAGGATTTAATTTTCAAGTTCGGGCAGTTGATGGGAAGTCTACCATCACCAGCTGTTGACCTTGACCTTCTCGATAGCTCGGTTGATCTCGAACGCTGGACGAGCAGAGCAACTAAAAATAGTATCTGTAACTCTGTTATGTGCCTTTCACTATTTTCGTTAGACTTAATACAATACCTTTCATTGGCCAAATTTAACTTTGTTATTATAGAATAAGGTCTAAAGTGTCAAGTAAGCATGGTTACTCACTTGGTGTTCGGTAGAGTCCAACGCCACTGGCATATGTAGGTACGATACAATCATCTGTTCTCATCAAGCTGCTACAGGGATATTTATTGACGGCCGTCACGTCACGTATGCCTGCATGCAATTGGGAAGAATGAACAAAGACCATCTCCAATATCAAAAGTGTCGAGACGCCTGTAAAAAACCACTATCTCCACCAGGTTCTTAGATAACGGGTGAATCTTCGACAACCTACGCATACCCGGAGCAGGATTCTTCCTAGAATGAGAAAGCAGCGTCCTAGAGCGAAGAAGGCTACCAGCTGCCGGGAGATATACCGCAGGACGTTCCATCCAGTAAGGATTGGTTAAACTTGGGAAAGGAGAGGAAAGGAAAAAAGAGAAGCCAAGGTCGCGCTGGTCACCCATATATTCAGAAAGGATGAGTACATTTTTAGTGATAAGAGTGATGCAAAGAGGAGTACTGGGAAGGTAGACTAGGTAAAAGCGAAACGGGATGGGCACAGTCTTTGAGCTCCGTATAGTAGTGAGAAAACGTATATTTGGTTTAAACATCTGATGTGCGGTAATCAACGGAAAAACAATGTTACGCTTCCTATCATGTATCGGTCAGTGATATAGGTACTACCCTCGCTGTTGCCTGAATCAATATGAAGTCTCAGTCATTCCCGCATCAGCACTATACGGTCTATACCATCACAGTCTGCTCCTCAAACATGACCGCCATATGCGTTACTGACCGATGCGGTCTATGTCTCTTCAAGTTTCGGGACGAGGACAATTTTGTTGCTAGTGAGCTCTCATCACCATCTCACATCAAGCCTCGTGGATTGATGCTAAGTCCTGCAGTAAGTCGAAACGACTCAAAATCGAAGCCGCTCGTGCATAAATTCAAAGCGGAACTACACGACCAAGTTATCGGCACACTGAACCTTGGCTGCCCTGAGTTCTGCCTCCATAAAAACGGACTGACAACTGGATGCCATGTCGTTTGCCTCGATCTTATCCATCCAGCACCGTTAAGTCAAGCTCTCCGAATTAATCAACAAGAATTCCAACCCTCAGACCTCCAAGAACGGGACAGAACTCGCTGGTTTCAGGAGAGCTTAACGTCACAGCTTGCTGCCGCATTGCGTCTGCCACCAGAACTCAGACGCAATATTGCTCAACACCTGTTGCAAGAGTTTGCTACGGCATGGATTAGGACATTGGCACTTTCGCCAAAACCCAGCCATCAATCTTACTTGAGTTTATCTGGCCCGTTGAAAGAGGTTCGCGTTAGATTTGCGAATAACATATATGTTGCTGGCTTAACCGAAAGCTCGGAGCGAGGGAAAATCGTACCAAAGGTCATTTATCTATCTCAAGATCCTCAAGGTATACGGGAAGTTATCACTTCCATTTCGGAAACTGCGCCCAAAGTCAATCGCGCTCCCGGTGTGTGGTGGAAGACTCTGCCAGTCCCCGAGGACTGTCATCTAGAATTGGAAAGTGATGTAAGACCTTTCTCAACCCACATGCGTATTATATGGCTGGTAACAATCTATAGGGAGTCAAGCTGCGGGAGTTGACCTGCAAGGGTCAACTGGCAATTTGGAGCTCCCACGCTCTTATCTCTTGGGCTGTACCAAAACCACCCAAGCCAAGTCTAAGAGACTATTCTTTCTGCCGGTACAAGTCGCCACCAAGACGCAAAATTGACTCATTCCGGTATAATTCACCTGGCATCATTGGGCTCTCTGTATGTTGTAACCCCATGCCAATTGCATTCCACGCACACGTTGATAGCGACGATCATTCCTTCTACCAAACAACACCAAGCAATTCTTCGTGGTTCTATATACCTCTTGAGTCAGGGGAATTCATCTCAAGCATTTGGATGCGCGGTAGACGCAATGTAAACGAGGAACTCGCACTCGTGTTCTGCACAAGCAAGGGAGGCGGTCTATTATTTGGGGCTATGGCCACAACAGATTTCCCTGGTGGGGGATGGACTTTATTAGACGAACCAAACGGTAGGCCCGGTGAGTTGTTTTACGATACCTACAGGTGTGGCCCTCGTACACTTGCTTTCACTTCGCAGCCGCCTGTGCGAACTTCACCCTATCCGGTTTATTCCAAACCCTCGTCACCCTACCCCGGATCGACATCATCGGAGAAATACCACTGGTCAGCCGCCTGCTTAGAAGACATTACTGGCTTTAGGCTGTGTCGCCGCTTTCTGGAAGGCCGTAAGCCGGTTATCGGGCTTCTCTTATACTACTTGCGGGGGAGGCAGGCTTGTATCGGTCAAGTTCGATGGGACTGTCTTGGTGAAATGACCCCGGTCGATACTGTTCAAAGACTGCAACTCGGCTTCAGGCTTTTCAAGGACCAGTACCCCTATGTGGCTGATGTTAGTTTGTCTGACTCTCCATCAGATAAGACCGTCGCTATGTGGTTTGCTGTTCCTCTCAATGGTGTACTAGAATGGTGGCAATCTGCCCAGCAGTGCCAAGTCTGGCACGATGGACGTACAAGTTTAGTAATTCGGCATTAAATCTTGCTCTAGCTGTATCTAGGTAAAGAACAATACGTCAAAAAGATACCCGGAAACTAAATTTCTTCATCATCGCAGTTGTGACTGTTAACATGCAAGTCAGCGACCTGGCAAGGCTGGCATGAAAGTATTGGTTAAGAAGGGGGAGGAGATAAGATCGCAAAATATCCCTACCCCCCGCTTGGTAATATAGTTCTTCTGTAGGCTACGTCTAAGTAAGTACTTTTCCATCTTGATATCGACTACATAAATGAATTGATACTAGCCCTGTTTGAGCCGAATAATACGACTGGAATATCTGGGTTTCGCAAAATGCTCAATGCAGGGTTAAGTTTGTTACTTATTTGCTCAAATATGCGCGAAAAGGACCATTGCGAGGTTAAGGCTGGGTGTCATGGCGTGGATTCGGAAAGAGGGAGAGAGTCAACTTATCGACCAGGCCTAAATTAGTGGTAACGGGCTCATAACTAAGCATACCCGACTCAGATGATGCACGTCTCTTTATGGCCCTGATCCTTTACGTACTACCATCTGGCGAGTAACTATTCTCAAAGCGGGCCAAATCAGCCCTTTGAGCCCTTCTATAGTCATTCTGAAACCTTTCCGATCTGCTTCCTGGATAGGCAAGAAATATAACGCTCGAGGGAAGCCTATCGCCCGGGAATACATTGCTGTTCTTACAGTTGTGGCAAGCTGGGAATGACTACACCAATTCGTGGTTGTCCAAAGGTGACTGTCCTTCTTCAGCCATAATTGCTCACGTCTCAACACCACGTTGTCATCTGAACAAGCCGCTTTCTACTCTTACGTAAAGTGAGAAGCCGGTTCCGGCCCCGGCTGGGGGGCAAAGGGTCAACGACTGCTCCGTACTTTTGACGATATCCATTTACTCCAGGAAATCCGTCGCTAGCCGGCGCTGGGGTTGCATGAACCAACTGTGGGACATGATTGGAGATGGTCATGTGCTTGGGCACTGCTCCGTAAATAATCTGAGCTGCTCTCGAGGAACATGCTCAAATGGGCGTCCGTGCGTGGGGTCAGCAAGGGAAAAAAGGAATTGTATCGAGGAAACCAATCGCTGTCCCCCGTGGAATTGAATGTAATCGGTGATAGGGAGTGACTTGACAAGACGCCCAACCTGCGGGTGCAGTTGAGGTACTCTGCAGACTAACGTTAACTCTCTGGAACAGGCCGGCCGAAAACTTTTGCGATTTGTTCAGTGCCATCTTCTAGACTCGGCACTAGCACGCGAATGCCTCTAATAGGTAAGTAAGATGAGCGCACATAATTTCTCCACAGAGCGCCCCCCGTAACTTACCCCGGAACCGGTGGGGAGAAAAGCATCTCGGCCAGAGTGAGCCTTTGGCCGTCCCCCCGTATTCCCCTTTGTTTAATTGATGGGGCCCAATAGCGCTTGGAGCAGCGGTGTAAAGCAAACCAAGACCTTCCAGAAGCTGGTGCAACCCATCGAAAAACCCAACCGGCGCCCCGATCGCAAGCCCGGGGCGTTCACGTGGCCGAGCTTCCGTCCAATTGAGACGGCTTCTACAAACCCGAGCTGCCCCCTTCTCGGGTCTCGAAGGCGACCCCTGCGCGACGTGCTATGCATACGGTCGGGAAGAGAACGCGGGGGCCCGAAGCGGGACTCATATTGCTAGTTTTGTTGGTGAGAATTGCGTTTTGCCTTCATTTGCGTTCCGAGCCACTCCGCGTTGTTGAAGCTACTACGTAAGTTGTTGCCATGTTGTGTCATGGCGCGTCTGCAGCGAAATGGCTCTGTCCATATCGCGATGCACTGGGAATGCGCTTCGGACCAATTCAGATCAAATTCAGATCAGAAGCAACAAGTCAGTATAGACATAGATGCCGCGAGACGAGAAACCACATCTCTCGTCTCCTGGTAAGGTTATTTGTCAAAGACTGCACACGGGCCATGAACAAATCTATCATCTTGAGATCGCCCAGATTCCTGGCACACCATCTTAGTGCGGCTCATTCAATCCCGCCTGTGCCACCAACACCCTTGTGTCTTCGATTATGGAACCTACACCCAATGAAGGCATTGGAATCCCTATGACTCTCACTTTTACGGCTAGTCCTGGCACATTGCATTATTCCTTACTCCGTACCGGCAGACTAAACCCTCTTTACGTAATGACCATAAGTGGTGCCGCCGGCCGGGAACGCTTCTCAACAACGAGAACAGCCTTCGGCTATGCCTTGTGGGTAACCGGCTTTCTCAAGATTTATTATTCCCTTGCTCGGACATCCTTCTCCTTCTCCTTCTTCTCTTTCATTTAACTTGTTACACCAAAAACTACTTGTCGATCTGTCTAGCTCTCATCGCCCGGTCTTTCAACGATATACTTGCTACTACATCGGAAGCGCTCCACGACTCCAACCGCAAACATGACTCACTCGATCTCCTCGACGAAGAACAATGAAAGCATCCGGGTCACGGCAGAGGCCTACCCCAGGCCACTGGGCGAAAGAATCGGCAACCCGGTATGTAGAAATCTCCATTGGCAAAAGAAAGGACTGTAAAAGACTGACAGAGGCGAATACAGGCACCTTTGGCTATGGGTGGCTTTGCGACCACGCTTCTCTCACTTTCCTTGGCCATGATGAACTTCCGTGATGTCAGCACACAGACAATCTTTGTTGGAAACCTGTGCTTCGTCGCCTGCGCCGGTCTGCTCATCTCGGCTCAATGGGCGATGGTCAAGGGAGACACATTCACCTACACCGTGCTGTCTGCTTTTGGTATGTTACACTCCCTTCGATCAGCTTGGTGAACGGAATATGTGTCACCAGCAATGCGATGAAATAAGCCGACTGACGTCACATCGCAGCTCTCTTCTACTGCGGTTATGGTGCTATCATGATCCCTTCATGGGGCATTATCGACGCATACGGTGGCGCCGATACCCCCGAATACAACAACGCTCTAGGATTTTTCGTTCTGAGTAAGTCAATTAGCTTCACCTATATTCTGACGTGGCTAATCAACAATAGTCTGGGCGGTCTTCAACCTGTTCTTCCTTATTGCATCCATTCAGCTGTACGTATAAGCCAACCTCGAAGCGATCGATATATCTCTTCCCCGGGCTCCTTCTAACTTTCACGCAGTAACGTTTGCTACATCCTCATCTTCATCGCCATCGAGCTGTGCTTGATCTTCGACTCCTCTTCCTACTTTGCCACCGCCGACGGCAACCCCGCGATGGGCAGGGCCCTCATGAAGGCTGGTGGTGTCTTTGGCTTCATTGCCGGCCTCCTGGGCTTCTACACCGTCGCCTACTACCTCTGCCAGGAGGTCCTGCCCTTCAGCGTCCCCATGGGCGACACCTCCGCCTGGTTCCAGGCCCGACGCGAGCGAAAGAAGCTCCAGCACTGCGAGGCTTAGAGATGATACGACGAGCGAAGCGAAGCGATTTTGCTATTCTTTGGAATTCCCACCTGGCATTGAAGCATTAGACATAGACACGGCCTTACACAAAAGTGATTTTTTGCAGTTATAAAACGGTTCATGAGATAGACATAAGCCGAGCGTTATCATGTCGTTTTAGGGGACTTGGTCATATGCGTCCTTTGAGCTGCGCGACTTGTTCGGGGCAGACATATATATCCCTTAGTATATCAACTTGGCCAGATGGCCGCATGAAAGATTTTACACATATATCACATTGGTGCGGACAAATATGAAACATGACATCTTGTCATTTTCGAATCCTGTATTGGCTTGCCGAAAGCTTATGTGATAATTCTATTGAGCTTCTATGGAGATTCTGCACTTTTTACCAAAGCCCGCGCAACATGTGTGAGAACGATTGTCGAGTTTGTGGAGCTATCGCCTAGTTGAGTTAATCTTCGCTACCTGAAGCCAGATAAACTAGTACGGTGCTTACTTCTCAATCGCTTTATCAGATTCGGTATGAGAAGACAATCGGACTTGCAAGTCTTGTATCGACTACAGTTGAAATTTCCTGCTTTGCCCATATAGAAAGCAACTTTCTATTGCCAATCTTGAGAGTTCTTGGAAGAATAATATTCTTGAAGAATAAGAAGAGAGTGATCGAATGGCTTTAATATCAGTCTAGATAGTTACAACCTACGGGACCTCCCAGTGATGCTATTAGAAAAGAAACATTTTGCAACTGTTCTGGTAGACCATAAGATACTCGGTTACAGATAAATCATTGAGGATACTAAATGATAAATGAACTAGTCTACATGGGCTAGATTAGAGTCCACAGATGTAACAACAGTTAACTAATCTTGGTCGTAAAATGTCACATCCTGCCGTACGATCCCACATCAGGCACAGTATTAGCCGCGGACAAATTGCTTCTGCCCATATTCATGGGCAATATTTGAGAGAAGGGTAAGATTATATATTTTTTTTTCGTCAACCATAGCTCCTACTACTCACTTGAATATACATCTCAAACAGGTACATTCTCCGAGTACTATGTTATATCCCTCGATTCGTTTAAGCTATTTAAATACATCCATCAGATATACTTTGCAGCGACTGCATCGTACTCCTTTTGAGTCAATGGTGTCACAGAGCCGTGCTTCAGCCCACTAGGAAAGTCAGGAAAATCAGACCGCTTCCAGCTAGGGGACAAAATGTCGGACGTTTCAAAGGGCACATATTGGGTATAGTTGTCAAGAAACAGATGATACAGCCCAGGAGTGCGGATATCAGCAAAAGACGCGGGCCCCTCAAGTGGAGTCTCGGGGCGAACGTATCCTGGGACCCGAGTCCATGTTCCAAACAGTCCATCCTCAGTTGTCTCTTGGTAGACCTGGTCGACCGTCACATTCTTGAGGAACCGGGCGTAGTGGCCCGGCTCGCCCAGGTATTGGAACTCCTGGTCGATGAGAGGAGTATCGGGAGGAGCATGGTAGTCCTTGGGGGGGCTGAAATCCACAAAGTCCTTGGTGGTGGCATAGCGAATACGGTCGAGATTTGCAGGGCCAGTGTGCTCAGGATCGGACGAGCCATAGTGGCAAGATGCCCAAAAGACATAGTACTGTTTCTCGTCGTCATCCCATACAGAAGAGGGTGCCCAGGCCATGCCGGCAGTCTCTTCTTCGACACTTTGTTACAGTAAGCATATTAAAAGGGTTGGAGGTACGTATTTAGCTGTGATACTCACGTTCTCAGTGAAGGCTCGGACCAGTCAACCAAGTTCGTCGAAGACCACACTACCAAGCCGCGGCTGCCACGGCGAGTGGCCAAATCCCAGCTGAACCCTTTAGCATTGATGTCCAGATCTAAAGCCTGTGAGTACAGCGTCCGCAGCATAGACCCCTGAGGAGAAGTAGCTCCGCTTACCCGTGGCAATGATAAAGTACTCGGATCGTTCAGAGTTGGTCGTGAGAAAGATGTCTCGTACTCCTTTGGTACCTACATTAGATGCGAGGACAGGCTTCCCTGAATTCAGAAACTTGAACCTTGATGCGCTGTCTCCGTCCGAGAGGTGCCACTGGACTTGTGGGGTTGGATCGCTGAACGTCGAGATGAGGTATCCCACAAAGTTAGAATCCTCACGACTTCTCAGGCCATCAATAGCACGAGCATCGACCAGAGTTGCAAAAGCGGCTGCAGCTAAGAGAGAGGAAACCCGCATGATGATATCTTCTTGGGGTTACAGTGTGGAACTTGCTAGGAACCTTGTTGGGATGAAGAATTATGTAGTCAGTTCTAATCCAGATGTTGGTAAATGGATCGAAGCGATATATAAGTAGATGATGCGACCCACCGTAGCTCCCGGCCCTGCTTTCTGACTTCATCCTCTATTGTATAAGTGACCAGTTGCCGGATGGTCCGCGGCCGAGATGCCTAGTCGGGGAGGTTCTCGGTATATGACTGCATCCGGGATTGGACCGCTTCAGTCATGCTTTTAAGGGCCACCCGATAATCCATGCCTCATGGGTCTGAATGCTACTCTACGTAGATATTGGCCGACGTAACTCTCACTGATAGCCGTGCATAGTAACCTGTAATGACGTGCAAGTTCAGGCCACAGTTGCGGAGGTGGTGTCCAACACAGCCTCTATCCCCAGGTTTGACATGGGGATACAGGCAAACCATGTCGCATCCGGGCAATTTCCCCTCAAAGGAAAAATTAGCATTCATGTTTCGTCGAATGCCGATCACAAGCCTGAGTTATGAATACCCTTGCCTTCTTTTGTGAAGCGCTCCAGTCAACAGAGCGCATAGACAGGACGGGGGTAGAAGTTGGACCCAGGGCTCTACGGGCTACGACCACATGCTATGGCTGGCCACTCTCTGGGGGATAAATCTTCCGTGCCAAGTTACGATACGAGACAACCAGACACGACCTGTGTACCGGCACGTAACTTACAGGGATTCACAATGACAATTGGCTCAGTTTTGGCTCAGTTTTGGCTCAGTTGCCTTTTACTGTAATAGGTCAGCGGGGGCAGAATGACTGGAGCTACTGCGGCGCGTACAGCTGGAAGCAGTTCATGAATTTGCTGAAGTTTAGGCACAACTGACAAAAGCGCTTGGTAGGAGACTCGTTCAAATACTTGGAATTATCTACTTAAATTACCTATGTGTGAATCCATTTCGTCCATGAGAGGAGATTGAACAACGTAGCAGTAGGAACATAGGCCTAAGGTAGTCGGGAGTCGCCATATCAGCCCAACTTATTTAGGCGAGGTAACGAAAGGTGCGATCGAAGATGGCGGATGCTCGGCTCTCGGGAAAATATATTTGGATTTTGGATTCACAAAAATGCTGCAAATGAACATTCTGATGAGACAAGACTCAGTCAGACGGTCCAACGTGTTATTGAAGAGCATTTGTCGCCGTCATTGTGCAATTCGAACATTGATGTTCGGCATCGCCAGCGGATCTCGGGGCGGCTCGGTGTTGCATCACGTACAGTGCATTACAGTGCTATGAGCACATATTTCCATTTCGAGGCATAGCGTCAATTGCGTGATTGATGGCGATGATGGATCAAGGGGACGACGACCAGCAGTCGGTCACTTTCTCTCCTTCATCCTCATTCTTCAACGTCTTTGCGCCAGTTGCGGGTCTGCTTGAAACACAGCGGTTCATTTTATGCTAATATTGCGGTACTTATTAACGTACAGAAGAGGCGGGCTACTTCCGCAGCGTCTAGGCAACCTGAACAGGCCAACCAAAGCGGCACCACAGAAACACAACAAGGACCAAAGGAGCGATTCAAAACCAACGCTCATTTCTGCCAGCTAATTCCAAAAGGTCATATCTCGTCAAGCCCTAGGCTGTTGAAGCCCTGCCCGCATCCACTACTCCTTGAGCAGCCGCCCATATGCCGAGTAGTAGTGGCAACCCGGCACGTGGCTCTTTCGTCCTGTCTTCACATCAAAGATGTGGCATCCTTTCTTTGCTACATTGGGCGGGGTGTACACTGCAAAGTTGCATGTCAGCTACTGCGCGACAAGTGTCGTTGGGTTGAAGAGGGGTTGCCTACGATGCAATGAAACAGCGAAGTCGCTGCCCTTGTTGGACACCCGATGGAGTCCTAGCTCGTCGGCCATGTAGGCCACAGCGTTTTCTTTATATGTCCTTTCGGAGATGACCCTCATTGGACCTTCGTCCTCGTTCTCTTCCGGGAATGCATAGCGGGTTTCGGTCAGGTTGCCCTTGAGGATCTTCATGAGGCAATGGGCTTTGCCGTGGTCGTGGATGGGGCTTCCCTTTCCAGGAGACCATACAAGGACAAGCTATGCACGCCATCAGCTGCTGCTGAGAGAGGTCAGATGGACCAAAAAAGACTCACCAAGTTGCTCTTCCCGTTACCTTCGTCGACGAGGTTGCGGGTATAGCCTCTGCTGCGATCACCAAAAGCGTACTGGGACCACTGGTAATCGGAGCCGTCATAGTCTTCCATGAGGCGCTTTAGGATGTCGACATCAACATCATCGGATGTCAAGCCCGACGACGGACCAAGAGTCTCCTTGAGTCGCACCACGAGCTGCTCGAAACGGTCTTGCTGGCAGGGCCCGACACTATGCACCATGCCGTGGGTGATGCCCAGGGGGGCAGAGTTGGAGAAGATGCCTACGGCCATGGTTGTTGTTACTCGACGTCGTTGTTGATCTAGGATTCGATTTTGTTCCAAGGTCGATGGGCACTCGAGGGGAAGAGGACAACACGGCTTCTCGAAAACAACGGGCGGGGGTCGACGACGTGTGTGGCCGTGGCTGTTCGCTCCTAGCTCGTATCGGCCAGTTCCGGCTCTGGCACGCCGGCTGATAGTATCACCGACGTCTGGTTGTGGGTCGTGGATTGCTACCAATATCATCGTTGGACCGGCACACGGGCGTTTCGGCGACCAAACTGGTCCTGTGAGCTCGTCTGACGATTCTGGTTGGACGCGGCGACGCTAGGGTAAGGTTGCCGGGGACCTGGCGGTATTGAGATAAGGTACTAGTATCTTTGGTAACCTCTGTGGTTTTTTGAGTGGGCGGTATCTTCCAGGTACCGGACGAGCGAGCGCTGCTGCGGAGTCTCAGAGGTGCGCAAAGACGGTGTTATCTTGGACGGTACTTAATCGGTACTCGGAGATTGATTTTCATCTATGTGCATTTATATATGGATAAGAGTTTGCGATTTTCCCCGTCGACGCTCGATTATGGCGAAATACTCGCTACCCGCCTATGTCGGAGGGACCGGGGACATGGTGGAAATTTTTGGTACTTGGCCGGGTCTCGGCGGCCAATGGGCAGAGTCACCTACGAACCATGTCCACAATGGCGTTTTCAACTCTGGGTTTCTTTCCCTTCTGTTTGCCTCTCCGGATAAATTACTCACTTTGATATAAATCGACGGCTTTCACCCGATGACTCGAGGAAAAGAAAAGAAAAACACATCATTGAAATTTGCAAACGTGTTGCAGTTCTGACATTACCACTCGTTTTGGCCGGCTTGGGTCCTTTGAAGCCCCTAAACCTTCTAGCTTGCGCTCTGTCTTGCGCTCTGTCAGCGTGCTCGTCTCACTAAACATGTCTGTCAAGTCGCCCACTCCGTGCTCAAACGGCCAAGCAGCAAGCAACGGCTCTGCTCCAAGGCCATGCGAGTCAACTCTTCCTTGCAAGGAGAATACTGGTTGGCGGAGAGTAGTACGGAATTTCACCCCGTCGTAAGTGGTCTCGGCATCCAGCGCCACACTTACATGCGTCTCTAACAAAGATTGAATAAGATGGTTCGCTGTCAACATGGGGACGGGCATCGTCTCTATTCTGCTGCATAACCTCCCTTACAACGCGACGTGGTTGCAGTACATCTCGTACATCTTCTTTGGACTCAATGTCCTTCTCTTTACCATCTTTCTGGGCATTTCCATTGCCCGCTATGCGCTGTACCCCGAAATCTGGGGAGCCATGGTCTCCCATCCAGGCCAGTCTCTATTTTTAGGATGTTTCCCCATGGGCTTTGCAAGTGAGTACACATTCACAAACTAAATCAGCATGCGGAAGATGGCTGACGCCGAATTAAGCCATCATCAACATGATGATATTCTGCTGCACGCACTGGGGGAATTGGGTTATCCATCTTGCTTGGGCCTTCTGGTGGGTTGATGTTTGGCTTTCGATAGCCACTTGCATCAGCATGCCCTTCATCGTCATGCACCGCCATCGGCCTGGTTTGCAAAACATTACCGCGGCTCTTCTGCTTCCTATCGTCCCCGCTGTAGTCGCAGCCGCCACGGGAGGCATCATCGCCGAAGTGCTCCCAAACCACAAGCATGCGCTGACCACGGTCATTACCTCGTATGTCCTCTGGGGCATCGGCGAGTCCTTCTCGGCCTGCGTCCTGGCCCTGTACTTCCATCGACTTACCATCCACTCAATCCCTCCCAAGGAGGTCATCGTCTCCGTGTTTCTGCCCATCGGACCTCTCGGCCAGGGTGGGTACGGCATTCAGCAGCTGGGAAAGGTTGCCATGCAGCTAATCCCAGAGAGCAATGCCTTTGGCCAGGTCACTGCCCGGGCTGGGGAGATGCTGTATGTCCTGGGCGTGTTCCTGGCCATCATAATGTGGGGGTTCGCCTTGGTCTGGCTATCCTTCGCACTCATCAGCATCGCCACAACGCAAAACCTGCCCTTCAACATGGGCTGGTGGGGGTTTACGTTCCCGTTGGGCGTGCTGGCGACTTGCACAAGTGCATTAGCCCAGAACCTTGACAGCGACTTTTTCAAGGTGTCGACGATGGTAAGAGCCCTCCTACCCTTGCATCTGCGTACATATGCTGACTTCATTTTAGATCATCTCACTTTCAGTCGTGTTGTTGTGGATGGTTGTGGCTACCAGGACAGCTAAGCTAGTCATCACAGGGGAGATGTTCCATGCCCCGTGCTTGAAGGATCTACGAGACAAGTCGCAGGCTGCGGGATCAGATAGGACGGTTTAGAAGATCCCTTATTTGGCCTGTTCTGCGTGCACGTATACACCAGGCATAATGTTTCATCTACAAAGCATAGCTCGTAATCATTTTCAGCAAGTACCAATGTACACACACTTCCTTCAATTATAAACTAAGAAAAAGAAGTCTCTGGTAAGCAAAGTGCCCGTATCTTTCTTCAAATGCTCTTCTCAATAGACCTTTGTTTCTATACTGGGCTCTTTGGCACGGTAGCATGGTACGAAACCTACCTATACTTGCTCGGATGCAAGCCAGAGACGTCTTATACGTCGGAAGCCAACAGGCGATTCAGTAATTATTTTGAGCAGAACCTTTGCATCAGATTCAAATCACACTTCAACACTTCATGCTGTGCAATTTATGATTGCCATCTTTCCAACCCCTTGCACGGTTATTCCTGTAAACAGCCCTTTCATCAAATCGCAGCCACTCGATTGGCGATGCGACGATAGGTAGCGTAAAGTCTCCACTAAAATTTTCAACACGCGGGGCAAAATGCTTTTTCCCCCGACAGAATCGCAGCAATTGTGATTATTTCACAAACCCCTCCAGGTCACTTTTGAAAGCCTTGCAGCTCAATCGCAGCAGGCCGACTAACAGGATGGATTGGGCGACCTACCCGTCGCCTTCTGGGCGCCTCGATTCTCTCGTCAGTGGTGAGTTTCCATCTCGCCTCCTCCGTCGCAAAGCATGCTGACACCAAGCACAGGGCTGGTTGATGTCTGGCACATCTACAGAACTCCCATTCTTCTCGCTTTTCTCGTCCTTCTCGGAGCTGCTCGGGTTTATTTCCACGCCAACGGCCAAAAGACAGAACTGGTAGCCCTGAAGAAGGCTTACGAGGAACCCGCCAAGCCCAAGGTCGCAAGCGAAGCGAAGACCCCGGCCGTCGAGACGATCGATGAAAAGAAGGATGCAAAGCCCCAGGGGCCTCGGAGAATCAAGGGTGGTCTCGCAAGAAAGCCGTCCAAGGATAAGGAGGAAGAGAAGGACTTGTCTCGGCCCATTATGGTTCTCATCTTCTTCTCGTCCATCACAACCAAGACCGAAAAGATTGCGCAGGCATACGTGAAGACTCTCGAAGGGAACCTAGACCAACTTTCCAAGCAGTCTGGCCGCCATTTTGCGAAGCCCGAGCTGCGAGATCTGACCGACATCGATTTCGACGACTACTTCATCTCTCCTTCCAAGACGTACCCCGATGTCGACCTCTTCTACCTCTTTTTCATTCCCAGCTACAACATCGATACTATCAACGACACATTCCTGGAGCACCTGCAAGAGACACACCATGACTTCCGAATCGACACTGCCCCTCTGTCAACTTTGCTGGGCTACTCTGTATTCGGATTTGGCGACAGGGAGAATTGGCCCACGGAGGAGGAGGGCTTCTGCTTCCAGGCAAAGGAAGTCGACAAGTGGATGGCCAAGCTCACCAGCCGAAAGCGGGCTTATCCTGTTGGAATGGGCGACGCGAAGGGTGACCATGAAGACCGACTTCTGGAATGGTCCAAAGGTGTTGAAGAGGTCATTGAACATGTCGCTCGCACTGGAAATTTGGGAGAGGGCCTACCCGGCAGTGGAGCGGCGGACGAGAGCGACGCTGAAGATGTTGCCGAGGATGAAGACGACGGCGAAGTGCTGTTCGACGATGGAAATAATGACACCAAGCAAAACAAGTCAAACGGCGGAAGGCCCTTGGATGATCTAGAGGACCTTGGACGAATGATCCAAAAAGATGATGGCTCAGCAGTTGCCAAAAAGGGTCCTCTTGCGGTTGACTTTACCACCTACGGCTCCTCCACCAAGAAGGCAATGCCTCAAGGACCCAAGGAAATGGTCGCCAAGGAATCACCCACGTATGCAGCCCTCACCAAGCAAGGTTACGCCATCGTGGGGTCTCACTCCGGAGTAAAGACCTGCCGGTGGACCAAGTCAGCCCTTCGTGGTCGAGGATCTTGTTACAAATTCTCATTCTACGGCATCAACTCTCACCAGTGTATGGAAACCACCCCTTCGCTCTCATGCTCGAACAAGTGTGTCTTTTGCTGGCGACACGGTACCAATCCCGTTGGAACGACATGGCGCTGGGTCGTGGATCCTCCGGACCTGATCTTTGACGGCGTCAAGACGAATCACTACAAGAAGATCAAGATGCTACGTGGCATGCCTGGCGTGCGAGCAGAGCGATTCGCCGAGGCCATGCAGATCAGACACTGCGCGCTGTCACTGGTCGGAGAGCCCATCTTCTACCCCTATATCAATGAGTTCCTCGGCATGCTACATGCAGAGCGCATCTCATCGTTCCTTGTCTGCAACGCTCAGCACCCTGACCAGCTGGCGGCGCTACGAGCCGTGACACAACTTTATGTGTCCATTGATGCGGCTGACAAGGAGTCCCTGCGAAGGATCGATCGGCCTCTTCACCGTGACTTTTGGGAACGATTCCAGCGCTGCCTGGATATTCTCCGCGAAAAGCGCTTCCGACACCGAACCGTGTTCCGCTTGACGCTCGTCAAGGGCTTCAACGTGGAAGAGGAGGCCGAGGGTTACGCACGCCTTGTGGAGAAGGGCCTCCCATGCTTCGTCGAGGTCAAGGGTGTCACATACTGTGGCACGTCAACCTCTTCCAATGCGGGACTAAGCATGTCTAATGTGCCGTTTTACTGGGAAGTCTGTGACTTTGTCAAGGCACTCGAGAAAAGACTGAAGGAGAAGGGCCTCAAGTATGGCATTGCCGCAGAACACGCCCATAGTTGCTGCATTCTGCTGGCTAGCGAGAGGTTCTACGTTGACGGCAAGTGGCACACGCTCATTGACTACAAGAGGTTCTTTGAGTTGCTCGAGGAGCGCGGCCCTGATGGCGACTGGACGCCTGAAGATTACATGGGAGAAGCGACCCCTGAATGGGCTACTTGGGGTAACGGTGGATTTGACCCCCGAGATGACAGAGTAGACAGAAAGGGTCGCAAGATTACAGCGTCATAGAGCCCGCGGATGAGGAGCCAAAGAATAAAAAGAATCAAGGTTTAAAACTTCATATGTGTCACGGAAACGCTGCCAGCATTTCCGTTCCTAAGCCCAATCGTTTCAACGTACACCTGTTTACACAAAGCTCTATGGAAGCTGGAAGAGCGGGACTATGGTACATCGAAGGCCGTCAGGTCTCCATACAGATTTTCGGAGCTCGAGAGGTGAGATTTGAGCAGCCGATGTCATATTTGAGGGGTAAAATTATTTCCAACGTTTGGGAGAGATGCGACTCGACCTCAACTCCCTTTAATCGAGACCGACATTGGGAATGTCGGAAAGGTTGATGCCGGCAGGGGCGGCGGGCGCGCGGATGTCGAGGGACGAGTCGTATGCGATCATCTCGGCCAGAATGTCTAATATGGGCTTGAGAGGCGTCAGAATTGAACGTTACCAATGTAGAGGAGATCTTGGCTTGTCAGATGCGCTTACCTTGGGGACCGTGCTATCGTAGATTCGGATCAGGTCGCCGGGCGCAGGGTAAACCTTGAGGCCCTTGTAGAAGGCCATGGCAGACTCGAGAATCTTGGTAGCTGTAGGAAGAGCATTAGCAAGCTATGCACCAGTGGTTTACTCGACATGGGGCAATTCGTACGATCTTGGCTGAGCATCTCGCCGGCCATAACCTGCTCGTTGAAGAAAGCTTCCCGCTCCTCAACACCGCTGGGGAAGCCCTCCTCCTTGGCCTCCTCGACCTTGGCGCGGATGCTCTGGCGTTGTTGCTGGGTCGAAGCCTCGGCCTCCTCCTTCTCAGCGCGAGCCTGCTTGCGCTCGTTCCTCCTCAGGTTTCGGCGGAACTCGGCCTGGTTGCGGCGCTGGAAGTCGAAGTAGGCGGCATAACCTGTCAAAAGGGGAACAATCCGCGTTAGCCACAGCTCCTCTGAGCTCAATGCAACCGGCTGTCGAGCAGGAGGGACAGTCTCATCAGTTGCAAGGTGGACTGCGCAGGCTTACCGACGACGGCGGCGGCAGCGGTTACGACGGATGCCGTCACCACAGTTGAAACCTGGACCATGATGGCGAATTGATGTGACTTATTGGAGCTTAAGAGCGGACAGAGCGCGATGCGTCCCGGTGTCAGGTTGGCGATGGGTTATATATCGAGAGCGCGAGGGAAAGACGACGATTGTCTTGACCGAGTCGGAGACGGGGGAGATTACGTCGTCAATGCTGTAGTTTCCTGGCCGGGCAAAAGAAGTCGAGCGAGCGGCAGCTTTCGAGACGTCGCGATTGGGAAACCAATTTTTTAGGACCATGGGCCGAACTGCCCAGAGCACATGATGGCGCTAGGCTTGTTCGGGACAGCCCCATCGCAGCCTTGGGTGACGACGCTGAGAGCTCTCCCCTCAGAAGCTGGAAGCTGTCCCAGCGTGACGGAGGCTGGGTACGTACCCCCACCTCCTGAGGCTGCCCTTCTGCTGGACCGTGGACGATTAAGGTATCTACACGTACCTACAACCGTTTGACAATTGAGCTCGGCTGGCGCCAGAGCCAGGCATACCTTGTTAGGTCTTTGACGAGACATTGCTCACAGTTCAGAATTTATGCTGTACCGACTGGTGCCATTTTTTGTCTCTATTTGACCTCCCAGATCACGTTATTAGTCCACTGTCATAGCCGCGTCTCGTCCGTCTCAGCGTCCCGCGTTTTAGCTCCAGCAACTCGCCCAACATGTCGGAAGAACGCAGCAAGATATCTCTCCGCAGTGGCAAGCGGAAGAAGCGCCCTACCATCAGCGCGCCTCGGCAGATCTCGAGCCCTATCGTTCAGGATGGTTCACCTAAACCACCTCCTCCCGGCGAGCCTCCCGTTCGACCTCGCCCACGTCCGCCTCCTATGGCTGGAGGGAAGGTATGCCCTACTCGCAGTTCTCTCCAAGCCTGAAATGCTCACCATGTAGTAGACTTCGGACCTCGTGAAGCGACGATACTCGACGCGGTACAACAACCTGCCCGCGAATCACAATGGCAGTGCTCCTCCGATGCCTCCACCGCCCACCCTTGGTAACTACGAGCCCAGAGACCAGGGAGCCGCCCGACCACCTCCTTCACGTGCAGGAGCTGCACCGGTGGTAGACATCAAGGTGCTGCGAGACCCGAACCTGACCCCGGATCAATACGTGGCGGCGGTCTTGAGCGATGCCACCGAGGATCAGATCCGTGAGTTTGAAGACTCGCTTCGAACAGTCAAGGTTCGAGTGGGAACAGATCTGCAGCAGAGCGTCATGCAAAACAGAACACAATTCATCAAGATCAGCAAGGAGGCGGAGAAGCTTAAGAGTGAGATGAGGAACCTGAAGAACTTCATGTCGGAGCTCAAGGTGAATACGACAGCCATGCGTGCAGCTGCTGCGAGGGGTGATGATGCCCGAATGCCTGGAGAAATTTCCACTGGGCTCAGCAAGAAGGACAGACGTAGCTCTGTTGCAGACAGAAGCGCACTTTGGAACTCTCAGATGCAAGCCTTGTATAAGGGCGTGGAAGGATCTCAGAAATTCCTACCCAACGCGGCAGGGCGTCACGTTGTCCAAAACGCAGGCCCCTGGATCGAGTTGGATAACGCAACCTACAAGTCGCGCCGAGCGATGCAGATCTTTCTGCTAAACGACCACCTCCTTATCGCGTCGCGTAAGAAGCGGAAGGCCGAAGCACCGAGTGCTGACGGACGGGGACCGATGATGAAGATGGTCGCGGACCGCTGCTGGCCACTGTTGGACGTTGAGGTGGTGGATATGTCGAGTACTGGGGAGTCCTCGAGCGGAGGACGCAACAAGCTTGCAGACGCCATCATGGTTCGAGGGGTTGGTCAGGAATCTTTCATCTATCGGACGGAGAAACCGCAAGACCCGGAGAAAAAGGCTCTGCTCTTGAACGTGCGCAAGGCAGTGGAGGAACTACGCAAGGGCCTCAGATCCGAAATGGAAGCTAACAACAAGGCTCGCGAAACGATCAACTACTTTGCATCTCGAGACCCCGGACTTCTCCAGAAGACGGAACTGCTGGAAACCTTGTCAGATATCAAAGATATGCTCATCGAGGTAGATGGCAAGCAACAAAACCTGCGCTGGGTCGAGAGCGAGATGGATGATCTCGACATCGATGTTGCCATGCAGAGATTCGAGAGCGCCGTGGCACGCGTCGAGAAGCTCAAAGCAATTGCTCGGGGTTTGAAAAACAACGCAATTGCCCAAGACTTTATCAACTTCAAGGTCGGGGAGCGATGTGCCAAGCTATCCAGCATGATTGTCCGCGAACTAGAGATGACCCATGACAATAACGTCAAGACGCGACGCAACGTCAGCTGGTTGACCAGACTGGGTTTCGAAGACAGTGCCAGAGAGGCTTACTTGACAGCAAGGAGTGGCACGATCCACAAGCGATCAAGGTCAGTGAATCTTGCCAAGTATTAGCCAAAGATTTGTGCTAACATGACTTTCATAGGCAATGCATCTTCCAGGGAGATCTGCACCTGTACATCTGGGAGCTATCGTTTGTGTACTTCACGATCATCCACAACACGGTACAGTGCTTCCAGTCCTGCTTCCCTCCGCCCATGATGAGCGTGTGTGTCAAGTGGGCAAAGGAGGAGGTGGAGGCGTTCAATGTGATCCTGGCACGGCAGCTTAGTAGCACAGAGCCAGGTGGAGCTGTTTGGACGCAGTGCATGGAGAGGGCAAAGGAACATGCCAGGAGGCTGTCGGAAGTTGGGTTAGACTTTATAAACCTGGTGGGACGGGACATGCACGTCAACGTCCCGGCCCAGACGGACAGTCCCGTCGGACTGGGCTTGTCATAAACGTGGGCGAGTAATGGAGGCAAGACAGGGCTGGACCTGAACGGTAGCTGTGAAGAAAACAAATATCGATACAGTGAGCATGGTGTCTGTGCCGGGAAGTTTTGGCTAGTAGCACAGGCATTAGTGGCTTCCATGGCGATATCGCTGGACGAGAAAGTTGACTTTGATATCCGATGTTTGCTACTCAAATAGTAGTAGCCTAAATCAGCCACTGCTTTTGAGTCTTTTGCGAGAAACTGGTTGCCGTCCAGGTCGCTGTTTGTTGACGTCTAGACGATCACTGGGACAGGTATGTAGAATTGTGAAGCCACGTCCGTGTTCGGCAAGGCTTGCTTCCCGAGATGTTGCCATTGACAAGACAGAGCCAACTCGTAAGAGGAGAGATAATCAGAGGCCGAAAATGTATTCTGTGCGCCAAACGTGGAAAAATAGAAAATAAAGCGACATGCACATTTCCTTGTTCATTTGCTGTTTATTCGCCTTAACTATTTCCCTCCGTTCACTGCAAAGCTCAGGTTGCGCCACACGAGGCGCACGCAATCTCCAATCCAAGGCTGAACCTGGAAAATGGGAAGGGGCGCCCCAAAAACGCCAGCGCAAGCGCCCCAAGTTGCCCCAGCTCGCAACTGGCATCTGCTCCTCTTCCTCCTTTGCTCCCATCATCATCACCTAAACAGCACCACACCAAAAATTCTCCCCACGAACCTCGCACACCCGTTGCGCCCGCGATAGACGATTCTTACGGACTGAGCTGCTGCTGGTGTCGGTAGCCGTTGGTTGACCTCCTGCTCTTGCCACTTCTTTTTCTCTCCCCTGACGACCGCCGCCTTTGTGCCTCTTTGCCCCACCGCTCGCGATTCAGGCGTGACCGCATCCCAAACGTCAACGTCATTCCTCCCCTTCTCCCGCCTGCAGACAGATCCTCGACTCCCACGACCGCAACGCCATGGACACTAATATGGAGGACGTTGGGCGAGCGCCCGCCGATGCGTCGCCTGTCCTCAACCTCGAGCCCACCACTATCCCCACTCTCGATGGCTGGATCGAGAGCTTGATGACCTGCAAGCAGCTGGCCGAATCTGACGTTCAGAGACTGTGCGACAAGGTGAGCCGGCAAGAGACGATAGGGAGAGCTCGGGCTACTACTGGACGGGAGCTTTGAGACAGATGCATCATTTGGGATGACGGCCTCACTGCGGACCCGTCGTCAAGCTCGGGCATCTCTCGCGTGATCGACGGGGCCGAATGCTGACCGAATTACAGGCACGAGAAGTTTTGCAGGAGGAGTCGAATGTGCAGCCCGTGGTATGTTGAGACGCGCGCCGGCGAGCCAGGTGCTCGAGCTGATCCTGTCTCGCCAGAAATGCCCTGTCACCGTCTGTGGTGATATCCACGGCCAGTTCCACGACTTGATGGAGCTCTTCAAAATTGGTGGTCCCAACCCTGACACCAACTACCTCTTCATGGGTACGCCTTTTACAAACAGTTGAATCAGGATGCTCGATACTTATTGTCTTGATACAGGTGATTACGTCGATCGAGGTTATTATTCCGTCGAGACCGTCACCCTCCTCGTCGCACTCAAGATCCGATATCCTCAACGAATTACCATCCTCCGAGGAAACCATGAGTCCCGCCAGATCACCCAGGTCTACGGCTTTTACGACGAGTGCCTTCGAAAATACGGCAACGCCAATGTGTGGAAGTACTTTACCGACCTATTCGACTATCTTCCCCTCACTGCCTTGATCGATAACCAGATCTTCTGCCTTCATGGCGGTCTCTCTCCCAGCATTGACACACTGGATAACATCCGAGCCTTGGACCGTATCCAGGAGGTACCCCACGAAGGTCCCATGTGCGACCTGCTCTGGTCAGACCCCGACGACCGATGCGGCTGGGGCATCTCGCCTCGCGGTGCGGGGTACACGTTCGGCCAGGATATCTCAGAGGCCTTCAACCACAACAACGGTTTGACCTTGATTGCACGAGCTCATCAGCTTGTCATGGAGGGTTACAACTGGTCCCAAGACAGGAATGTGGTTACCATTTTCTCGGGTATGCTTTTCTCGGCATTGAACATTGTTTACCCCCTGCTACTGGCGCACAATTGACACTATTTCTTAGCACCCAACTACTGCTACCGATGCGGTAACCAAGCTGCCATTATGGAAATCGACGAGCATCTGAAGTACACCTTGTAAGTGCTGACTTGTCCGGCCATGGCCCCGTATTCAATTAACCGTGCCTAGCCTGCAATTCGACCCCTGCCCGAGAGCAGGCGAGCCCATGGTCTCAAGGCGTAAGCTCCATCATATCAATCTCGTTTCCGAGGCCTATTCGCTGACATCATTATGTAGGGACTCCCGACTACTTCCTCTAATTTCGCCCCGTATACCCACGTCTCAACAAGCTCGAGCTTTCAAAACACCTGCCCTGCCTCTCTGTGGCAACTGCGCCAGCCACACAGAGTTCGCTGCTCGACCTTGTGCGACTCCACGCAACGAAAACCCTCCAAGGCTAGACAAACCCTTTTGGCGCAGGAATTGTACGGACACTACCTCTTCGCTTGTGGCAAGTTTTTTGGACAATGCGGGGAAGGAGTCGAGACACAGGGAGCAGCTGTACCTTTGCGGGAGTGGAGCTTGGTCATCTCTCCCTGCGGCGCCTCCTTTTCTCATGGTTGTTTAGATACGCATTATTGAGCTCTGCGCTGCAAGAGAAAAAACACACTTTGCATGACCAAGCGCTCTCGATTGGATCCTTCGCCTCTGTGAACTTTGTACATTGCAGTAAGTTGGGAAGAAAGCCAGAAGAGCGATTGTGATCCAAGGATAGATATGGCTAAAGGAGACATGAGGAAACAGTCAGGGACAGCTTGGCTTTGAATCGATAATTTCATTGAAGAGGTGTAGTCTATTATTGACAATCGTGAGGTTGTCGTACATTATATTTGTAGTTTCATGAGTCATTCATCCTTGCTCCCCGGCTGATTAAATCCAAAACAAGACCCGGTCGCGTATACGAAACCCAATTGCCGCATCGACCTTGCCTTCTCCTACATTCCATATGGTAACATTGGAAAACGGGTAATCTGTGCAGATCCCTCTACCTTCCTTGGGGATATTTCAGCTCTAAACAGCCTCATGGTCCAACTCCGACTTGAGGTTGGCATCCCATTGCCTCTCTTGCTCTTCCTGCTCCTCGGCTGTCCTCGGCCGCTCATCGTCACCAAAAACCTCCTCCTCAGTGTTGACCGGATACATGGGCTGGCTCGACTTGTGGCTACCCGAATAGTCGCCTGGGGCACGACTGCCGTTGGGAACATGAAAGCGGCGATCGAATCGCGATAGGGCGTAAGTGAAGACGACGACGATCTCGATGACGTAGCTGAAGCAGTAGAAGCAGACCTTGCTTTGGTACCAGCCCGGGTCGCTCGCAAGACGAACCTTGTAGGATACACCCGCGCGAAACGCAGCACCGAGAGTGAGGAGGACCGTTGTGAAGACGAGGAGGCCGAGCTTTGTGCGCATACGTCCCTGGCCAAACTTATCCATGGCTGCCTTTCGAGGCAGGAGGAGACAGAGGGCAACGATAGGCAGGGGGATAAAAGCCAAGATGGCGAGGTAGGTGATGGCAGTAAGCTGTATGTCATGAAGCTTTTCCTTGGTTGAAGGAACGAGAGTGTAGAAGTTGTAGACCACGGCGACGATGAGCATGACTAGACTTGCGGCGATGCTGAAGTACAGGAAGCGGAACACCATCTTGGCAGGCATGCTCCAGCCAATGTGAGGGTGATAGGCGCGAAGGACGCGCTGAGCAAAGATGAGGTTGACGACGAAGAGGAGGACGACGCCAGCGTTGGCAAAGACCTGGGCGGCGATGGCGATGCTGACGTCGGTCGGGTACGAAGCCCAGACGATCCGCAGGACGTTGGCGGTGATGCGAGCCATGCAGAAGCCGAAGAGGAGCCCAGAGAGGATGAACTTGTGGGAGCGGCGCCTGTTGATCTGGAAGATGACCATGTTGAGGACGGCGCCGGCGACGAAGAAGGCGAGCAGGACGGCGCTGATGGGGTCGTCAACTGAAGGGATAGGTCTGCCACCGAGGCCTGCGGTCTTGGGGAGATAGGGAGGGCCCTAAAGTTTGGATAAATGTGTTAGTCGCTTGATATTGGAAGTTGATTTGAAGGGGATGTTAACATACAGACTGAGGAGGCATCCCGTCTGAGCCTTGGCCTTGGCCTTGTTGAGACGACATGGCGATGGTTGATGGTTTCTGCGAATCTCAATAATGAGCTTGAAGTAGGACTGATGGTGGGATGATGTTCCTGCTGTAATAAGTCCACCTCCAAAAGCTTCAGCTCTGGCAATGATTCGATTGGAAGTGTATTGGAGCTCTGGCTTTGGGCGGTTGAGCTCTATCAAGCTCGAGTACTATTCAGCTCAGGTTATTACTGTACAAGGCTGAACTCGTCGTGAAGATAAGAAATAAGCACCCCCATCATGATCAGGATCCATCAACTCTTATATCCTAATCTGATGACGCTCCTCTCCCACCCTCTTCAAACATCAACGCTATGCGTTAGGTGTAAGCATCGGTCGGTCAATCGGTGTCGCGAAAACGTGCGACAGAGACGGGCAGATCTGCACCGGGGGCGTCGCATCAGGTGCCCGTTGCCGTTTCGGGTAAAAATGTCGGAGGTCGGAGCTTGGCGCCGGCGCGAGGGCGAGCGACTCTAGCTGCGCTTTCGCCTTTGCAGTTGTAACAATTGGTGATTGGGTTGCAGCTTTTGGCTCTGTCGGTTCTAGACTAGTTGGGCCCCGAGGGCGAAGGGATCTGGAAGCGAAGCCTAAATTAATTAATAATCCCCTTGATGATAAACGACCAAAGGCAAATACTTCAAACGCATCTCGGCCTCGGATTTGGAATCCCCGCCTTAAGAGTCCAGCCCTATTGTCATGGACCCGGCAGCCTGGAAGCGCTATTTGACGTATGTCATCGTCGGCTTATCAACAAACGCCTTACCTGGAAGACCATACTATCCTGAGGATCCTCATCCATTCCATACTAATCTACCATCTTACATAAACACACCTTATGCTAAAACATCGTTGATACGACGATCCCGGCTACCTTAGATGGCCAGCGGGATTCGGCTTTACCACTTGCCATCGCCTTTTCGCATCCCGTCTACGCCCGCTACGTGATCGTCTCGAAACACTAGAACTTGATTAGTCTTGTTGTTGTATTTGCCCCTGCAGTTCCTACAGATCACTTGAGGTTTCTTCCACCCGAGGTAATCTTGTTGATCGCTGAGCATCTCCGTTACTGGTACGAGCTACCCTAGGTTGGCCCCGATTTTGGTTGATCTGACCAACGTAACTAGAAATTTCATCATCACACTCTAGTAACACATGCTTGAAGTGTTTGCCTAATTTCTATGAATCTATAGCTCTATGCTTGTCATGACTTTACTCATCATCAAAGTCGATGCTCCTCAGGATTGTAAGGCGGGTAACTGCAGGGCTCTGGTCAGCAAATCAAGATCAAGGACGACACCAACTCGAGCAAACTTACTCGGTATATCCGACTGCATCCTGTCTATAAAACAGCGATCGGTCGTACTTTGTCAAAGGCCAGCCGTTCTTGATTCGAGCGGGAAGGTCGGGGTTGGCTATTCAATTGTCAGTCATCTAGTCCGCATCACCTCGGGAGGATACGTACGAATAAAGTATCGTCCAAAAGCCACGAGATCGTCCGTCTCGCTCGCATGCTTCACTGCCGTCTCGGGCAAGAACCCTCCTGCGACGATGAGCTTTACCTGAGTCTCGTGCAGCACATCCCGGATAGGCGCCAGAGTATCCTCGCTTTGTCGTAGGTGCTCAGGCGTGTCCGAGGCTCCGTCGGCTCGAGGCTCCACGGCGTGGACAAATGCCAGAGACGGCTGGGCCTTGACAATCGCCTTGGCCCAGGGGACGAAGAGGGCCAGGGGGTCGGCCTCGCGCATGCCCTGGAAGCGGGTGAAGGGTGACATGCGAATACCGACTCGCTCGGGGCCAATGGCGTCGCTGACGGCGTTGAGGACCCTCAAGGGGAAACGGAAGCGGTTCTCAAGACTGCCGCCGTAAGAGTCTGTGCGATCGTTCGAGTTGCTTTGAAGCTATTGACTTGTCAGTATTCGTAAACTTGAGAGTCAGGGTGGGCATCATACGAATTGATCGAGGAGCTGTATGACAAGGTTAGTTGATGACTCTTCTCGTGTGACGCTTCTGCAAGAGCACTTACATATCCATTGGCGCCGTGAATCTCAACTCCATCGAATCCGGCCGCGATCGCGTTCAATGCCGCTTGCTGATAGTGCCCAACGAACCGGTCGATGTCAGCCTCAGCCATGACGGTGAAGTTGGCAGGCGGGTCACTCGAAGCCGCGCCTTGAGAGACAAAGGGCTTTGAACCGGCGCTCCAGACCTTGGAGACAAGGCTTGGGTTTGCGACTCGTCTATCAAGTTGTCGTTAGCTTGACCGACTTCCTCGAGCGGTAGTGGGAGAGAGAGGTATTGTACCCTAGAGCCCAGAGCTGACAAAAGATGTAACCACCTTTAGCATGGACTGCGTCCGTGATGCGCTTCCAGGCTGCGATCTGCTCATCCGAGTAGATTCCTTGCGTCTCTGTTAGCCGCTGACGAGTTAAACAGGGTACCGAAGGATATACCTGGAGCATGCGACAACCCCCCTGCTTCTTCTGCGATGAATGTTGCCTCAGAGATAAGCAGACCTCCCGCTACCAGATACTCATATTAGCACTTCCGATCGTCCGGGCAATACAAGCCCAAGAGGTTCATTGGGACATACGTGAAGATCGTTGACCATAGTAGTCGGCTGCAAAGTCCGCAGGAACACCCGATATATCGGCGCGCGTCCGTGTCAACGGCGCCAGCACGACTCGATGCTGAAGGTCGACAGCGCCCACCTTGATAGGCGCAAACAGCTTGGACGACTTTGAGACAGTCATTCTCGGCTTCTTATTGGCAAGGGTCTGAACTTTTGGTGTAAACAAATGTCTCAGGTGTTCGAATAGCAGAGCTGGTTGAGAAAGACGACAGTAATAAACGGGGGGCAACAACTGATTATCTGCACTTGGCAAGGCTTAGTATAATATCCAGACTGATGAAAGACAAAGTCATACATATATATATAAATATATACCACGCGGCCTTTCCAGCTTAATAAACAAGCAGGCAAAAGGTGCCACTTTATGTTTATTCCCAATTACGTGATAAGACCGCCTTCTCGCTGCCGAGGCAATTATTCCGGCTTTAGCTGACAAATCCATACTAAAATCGTTGACTGCCGGTTAGTAGTATCTTGTTGGTGGATCGACTCTAGCAGTTCATGTAGAACGGCATATATTCCATAGAGATTGTATATGAGAAGTGAAAGGAAAATGTAGCTCTTAAGAGATACACAGGTCAAACAGAAAGCTGTCGCAGAGCTGGCTCTCACCCATCTGCGTGCTCGCTACCCTAGATCCCACCCGATGGGATGAAGCTGCTTGACATCTGATCCTTTACATCATAGAGGGTGCACTGACTCGCTCCATCACCACTACTGAATAAACACCTGAGGTTTAGGGGAGATTATTCAGGTATAGACACGGCTTTGATTATCAACATGATCCATATCCGTCAAAAACGGTTGCAAGCCTTACTTTGAGGAGCCACGACGTCGGCCTCAGCTACAGCTAGTTATCCTCCAAGGACATGATGATTTCTAAGTAAGTACGTCCAAATCGTGCCCCACTCAGCAGATCTGCTGCGAACTTCACCGAAACTTGACGGAGGTCGGCCCCACTATGACCGCCTCCGACAATGGGTCTCCATTGTGCCATTATGTTGCCATCGAGTAGTACGATCATTCGAAAGATAATAGCCAGACATCATGTTGAAAAGCCAGAAGTGACCCGACTGAGGCTTTCGGAGAATCTCATGTTCCGGGTTGTACTCATCTCGAACAGCGTACCATTCGGTTGCTAGCTAGAAACAAAGCCAGCTACGTATACTCAGCAGCTTATCTTTCGCTTCTACCCAAAGCTCCTTGTTGTTATTAGTCGGCCTGGTGCCTGCCTGTAGCTAACCGTTGCATCCGACACCGAGCAAATGCGACCGTTCGTCCCGTCTGTTGACCGTACACAGTGCCTCTGGCTAGACGTGAAACGCGCTTCCCGGATGAGGCAGGGGACCCATGAAGGATGGGAAATTACACCTGCAGGAACCAGAGCTTGTTCCTTGCTGCTTTTTGCGGGATTAGTTACTGATCTGAAGGTCAGAACGTTCAAACAAGCAATGTTACCCCGAGTATGTTATCCCTCTCGTATCGTGTCCGTCGTTGGTGCCATGGGAGACCGATCGCTCGCTCTGTTGAAGATTTGCGCACGACGGGAGGCCCCGAGCAAGAACGTCCCTGAATATACAATCAACCCCTTCTCCCGGTAATCCCCCTAAAAACCACGAGCACGGAAAACAAAAAGGGAGAAGCATGGCAATGTCCTTGACGAAGCACGCGAAGGTTATCGAGCCGGCTGGGGTTGCGATGTTACGCTGAGCAGGATTGTCACTCCGCGGGCTGGTTCACACGGCAGGCTGTTTTCCATGACAATCCTGAAGCTACAATACTACGTCAGAGAGGTAATTTCACCTATATTTATTTACCTTATGGAAATATTGAGAACAAGCCACTCCAAGTCGGATGGAGAAAAGTGCGCTGTTGCTGATAGAGTACACTGTCTGTTGATGCGATTGAAGGCACGATCGAGCCAGGCTTGCTTTAGTTACCGTGATAGACCAGTCGTTTGTCACAATCGATAGTCCACATCCTTTAGCTAATAATTGGTGGCTGCACCCGATGGGCAGTGCCACTCCGTGAGGGTAGCGTTGGTGCCAGGCTCGCCCAATTTGAGGTTACGTTCATTTGTGTTCATTTGTGCTTTCATGTGCATCCATGTCGGCGCCGTGTTTCTCTCTGTCGGATCATCAGTTGTGTTCCACTCTGCGCGTAGCGATACGCAGCCGAGATTGACAGCGCCGACACTATAAACAGAAGGTGCATGCATCGCTTTGTGCAAACCATAAAACTGTATCCGTACCCAATGCGGTGAAAACCGGTTTTGTCATTGTTTGTGGTCGTGCAGCAGAGACAACTCTCGAAGTAAGGAGGTCCGACCTTATCATGCGGTTATGTGCGCTAAGGGGATGGAGCCAACTACAACAGTTCTTGAGCTGTGACTGGATCAGAGTCTTGGAGGTCTTGACTCTAGCTAGCGCACGTGGAGATGAAAGACCGACGGAGACACATGCGCTGAGGAGAAACACTGATGCAAGGCGAAACAATGAACGGGGCAACATCTTATGCGAGGGGGTTAAAGAGGATGACACAGAGCGGGGGGGTCTTTGTCTTTTGAAAGAGATGGATGGGACTACGTAGCACTTGAAGAACACTGCTATTCTGACGAGGAAACATCATCAATGTCTCAATGGGAGAGGTTGATTGAGAT
Organism: Fusarium devonianum; assembly: GCA_017140155.1. NCBI lineage: Eukaryota > Fungi > Ascomycota > Sordariomycetes > Hypocreales > Nectriaceae > Fusarium > Fusarium devonianum. Next base: position 62,703 of record JADBHU010000769.1, read on the forward strand.
CACAATGGAGCCTGGCAACGTGGTGTTGGTGGAACTGGTTGATCTCTGCCCGTTGTGGAGGCTTCTACTCCGTAGTGATGATAGCGTTCGCTTTTCACAGCCCGGCCTGGTAGCGAGAGTCATTGTGAGTGGTGGACGTTGCATCTTGGCGCCAAAAGTTTAGGAGACATGGGGCCCCCCTGATCGGAAGCCGTTACACCCCTGTTCCCCAAGATTAGGGACACCCAAACGCTTCTAGTGCGACGAATGTACCTCGTGCATATAAACCCGCCGTGAGAGGTACTTCGAACCAAGGCCGTTGTTGCGAGAGGGCCCTGAGGCCATTCCTGTTCTGGCTTAAGGCGGACCGGCTTACCCTGGCAATCGCCATTTCACTCCTGGTGCGGTCATCTCTAGAGCGCAAGCTGGGGAGGTCCAAACACCAGACGGCGGCACCGCCTTTGCCAGCTCTGGCCATCCTCAGCCCCTTCACGTTTTTCTGATCCCTGACTTGCACCTGTTCCCTTCTCTCTCCAGTGCGCGTTATCCTCTGGTGTCGACGAATCCCTGCAACCTATACGTGAACCCGCGCAAACCTTGTCTGGCTCTCTCGGGCGATTCTCAGTGCACCGAACTCCCCCCCCCCCCGAATGTCACGGCTGGCTTGACGGACTACGCCCTCCTCACCTACCACCTGTTGCACCGCGCGCTGACTGCTCTGACGGGACTTTCCCTGCGACTTCTTCTCGTGCCTCGTTTCTTCTTCTT